>JAEUCK010000220.1:0-46808 GCA_017311455.1 Otocyon megalotis megalotis | reverse complement strand
TTACCTCTTTGGTTAGGTTTATTCCTAGGTATCTTATGCTTTTGGGTGCAATTTTAAATGGGATTGACTCCTTAATTTCTCTTTCTTCAGTCTCATTGTTAGTGTATAGAATGCCATTGATTTCTGGGCATTGATTTTGTATCCTGCCACGCTACCAAATTGCTGTATGAGTTCCAGCAATCTTGGGGTGGAGGTTTTTGGGTTTTCTATGTAGAGTATCATGTCATCGGTGAAGAGGGAGAGTTTGACTACTTCTTTGCCAATTTGAATGCCTTTAATGTCTTTTTGTTGTCTGATTGCTGAGGCTAGGACTTCCAGTACTATGTTGAATAGCAGTGGTGAGAGTGGACATCCCTGTCTTGTTCCTGATCTTAGGGAAAGGCTCCCAGTGCTTCCCCATTGAGAATGATATTTGCTGTGGGCTTTTCGTAGATGGCTTTTAAGATGTCGAGGAAAGTTCCCTCTATCTCTATACTCTGAAGAGTTTTGATCAGAATGGATGCTGTATTTTGTCAAATGCTTTCTCTGCATCTAATGAGAGGATCATATGGTTTTTGGTTTTTCTCTTGTTGATATGATGAATCACATTGATTGTTTTACGAGTGTTGAACCAGGCTTGTGTCCCGGGGATAAATTCTACTTGGTCATGGTGGATAATTTTCTTAATGTATTGTTGGATCCGATTGGCTAGTATCTTGTTGAGAATTTTTGCATCCATGTTCATCAGGGATATTGGTCTATAATTCTCCTTTTTGGTGGGGTCTTTGTCTGGTTTTGGAATGAAGGTGATGCTGGCCTCATAGAATGAATTTGGAAGTACTCCATCTCTTTCTATCTTTCCAAACAGCTTTAGTAGAATAGGTATGATTTCTTCTTTAAACGTTTGATAGAATTCCCCTGGGAAGCCATCTGGCCCTGGGCTCTTGTGTCTTGGGAGGTTTTGATGACTGCTTCAATTTCCTCCCTGGTTATTGGCCTGTTCAGGTTTTCTATTTCTTCCTGTTCCAGTTTTGTAGTTTGTGGCTTTCCAGGAATGCATCCATTTCTTCCAGATTGCCTAATTTATTGGCGTATAGCTGTTCATAATATGTTTTTAAAATCGTTTGTATTTCCTTGGTGTTGGTAGTGATCTCTCCTTTCTCATTCATGATTTTATTAATTTGAGTCTTCTCTCTTTTTTAATAAGGTTGGCTAATGGTTTATCTATCTTATTAATTCTTTCAAAGAACCAACTCCTGGTTCTGTTGATCTGTTCCACAGTTCTTCTGGTCTCAATTTCGTTGAGTTCTGCTCGAATTTTAATTAACTCTCTTCTTCTGCTGGGCGTAGGGTCTATCTGCTGTTTCATTTCAAGCTCCTTTAAGTGTAAGGTTAGCTTTTGTATTTGAGTTCTTTCCAGTTTTTGAATGGATGCTTGTATTGCGATGTATTTCCCCCTTAGGACTGCTTTTGCTGCATCCCAAAGATTTTGAACGGTTGTATCTTCATTGTCATTAGTTTCCATGAATCTTTTTAATTCTTCCTTAATTTCCTGGTTGACCCTTTCATCTTTTAGCAGGATGGTCCTTAGCCTCCACTTGTTTGACGACCTTCCATACTTTTTGTTGTGATTCAATTCCAATTTCAAGGCATTATGGTCTGAGAATATGCAGGGGACGATCCCAATCTTTTGGTATCGGTTCAGACCCGATTTGTGTCCCAATATGTGGTCTATTCTGGAGAAAGTTCCATGTGCACTTGAGAAGAATGTGTATTCAGTTGAGTTTGGATGTAAAGTTCTGTAGATATCTGTGAAATCCATCTGGTCCAGTGTCTCATTTAAAGCTCTCGTTTCTTTGGAGATGTTGTGCTTAGAAGACCTATCGAGGGTAGAAAGAGCTAGATTGAAGTCACCAAGTATAAGTGTATTATTATCTAAGTATTTCTTCACTTTGGTTATTAATTGGTTTAAATATTTGGCAGCTCCCACATTCGGGGCATATATATTGAGGATTGTTAAGTCCTCTTGTTGGATAGATCCTTTAAGTATGAGATAGTGTCCCTCTTCATCTCTCACTACAGTCTTTGGGGTAAATTTCAGTTTATCTGATATAAGGATGGCTACCCCTGCTTTCTTTTGAGGACCATTTGAATGGAGAATGGTTCTCCAACCTTTTATTTTCAAGTTGTAGGTGTCCTTCTGTCTAAAATGAGTCTCTTGTAGACAGCAAATAGATGGGTCCTGCTTTTTTATCCAGTCTGAAACCCTGCGCCTTTTGATGGGGTCATTAAGCCCGTTCACGTTCAGAGTTACTATTGACAGATATGAGTTTAGTGTCATCATGATATCTATTTAGTCCTTGTTCCAGTGAACTTCTTCTTAAAGGGGAATTTTAAGAGTCCCCCTTAAAATTTCTTGCAGAGCTGGTTTGGAGGATCACATATTCTCTCAGTTCCTGCCTGTCTTGGAAGCTCTTTATCTCTCCTTCCATTTTGAATGAGAGCCTCGCTGGGTAAAGTATTCTTGGTTGCATATTCTTCTCATTTAGGACCCTGAATATATCCTGCCAGCCCTTTCTGGCCTGCCAGGTCTCTGTGGAGAGGTCTGCTGTTACCCTGATACTCCTTCCCATAAAAGTCAGGGATTTCTTGTCTCTTGCTGCTTTGAGGATCTTGTCTTTATCTTTGGAATTTGCAAGCTTCACTATTAAATGTCGAGGTGTTGAACGGTTTTTATTGATTTTAGGGGGGGATCTCTCTATTTCCTGGATCTGAATGCCTGTTTCCCTTCCCAGATTAGGGAAGTTTTCAGCTAGGATTTGTTCAAATACATATTCTGGCCCTCTGTCCCTTTCGGCGCCCTCGGGAACCCCAATTAAACATAGGTTTTTCTTCCTCAGGCTGTCGTTTATTTCCCTTAATCTGTCTTCATGGTCTCTTAATTGTCTGTCTCTTTTTTCCTCAGTTTCCCTCTTTGCCATCAACTTGTCTTCTATGTCACTCACTCGTTCTTCCACCTCGTTAACCCTCGTCGTTAGGACTTCTAGTTTGGATTGCATCTCATTCAATTGATTTTTAATTTCTGCCTGATTGGATCTAAATTCTGCAGTCATGAAGTCTCTTGAGTCCTTTATGCTTTTTTCTAGAGCCACCAGTAGCTGTATAACAGTGCTTCTGAACTGGCTTTCTGACATTGAATTGTAATCCAGATTTTGTAACTCTGTGGGAGAGAGGACTTTTTCTGATTCTTTCTTTTGAGGTGAGGTTTTCCTTCTAGTCATTTTGCTCAGTGCAGAGTGGCCAAAAACAAGTTGTATTGGGAAAAGGAGAATAAAAGAGGAGAGAAAGAAGGAAAGAAAGAAGAAAAAGAAAAAAGAAAAAGGGAAGAAAAAAGGAAAAAGAGAAGAAAAAGAGAAAGAAAAAGAAAGAGGTGAAAAAAAGGGGGTGGGGGAAGCAATCAGGAATCAAAAAGAAAAAAAGAAAAGAAAAAGAAAAAAAAAGAAAAAAGAAAAGAAAAAAAAACAAAAAACCTCACAGAGGAGTATCTTCTGATTCTGTATACTTAAGTCCCTTGACTTCCTTCCCCTGGAACTGGTCGGTCTCGCCGGTCTTCTGGGGGAGGGGCCTGTTGTGCTGATTTTCAGGTGTTAGCACTTGGGGGAGCTGCTCCGCTCCCTGCCAGGTGCAGGGCTCAGTGGGGGTTGTTTACCCCGTGAGGCCCCTGAAGGAACGGCCCCTGTGGCTTCAGCAGCTCGGAAACCTGGCTTCAGCCCCCGCAGGAACTGCGGAGAGCAGAGAGGGGAGCTCTCCGCCTGCAGGGCCTGGAGGCTCGGGGGCGGGGCCGCTGGTCCGCTCAGCTCGGGGCAGGAGCGTCCTCGCTGTCCTGGGCCCTCCCGGCCTCTGCCTGTCCCAGGGGAGGCCGGATCCTGGGCTGTGTCCCGGCGCCCTGTGCTCCCGCGCTGCGCTGTTGGATTCGCGCTCCCGGTGGCGCAGCCGCCTCTCCGCGGAGCCGCCGCCCGAGCCCCTCGGAGCTGTTCCCGGGGCCGCGCAGCCCCCTCCGCACGGAGCCTCTTCTGCGGGAGCCGCCGCCGCCGAGCTGCTCCCGGAGCCGCGCAGCCCCCTCCGCGGAGCCGCCGCCCGAGCCCTCCGAGCTGCTCCGGGTCCCGCCGTGCGCTGCAGCCCTTAGGGAGCTCGGCGCACTCTCCTGCACGCGCTGCAGGTGCCTGTTAGTGTCCCCGGGAGCCCGAGGGCATCCCCGCCCTCCCGGGTCCTGCTCTAACTCCCTGCGGGCCCCTTTCCGCCCGGGAAGGTAGGTGAAGCTCCTGCTCCTCCGGGACGGGGCTCTCCTGTCCTGGGGACACTCGCCCCGGCCTCAGCCCGGCTCCTCGCGGGGCCCCTCCCCCTTGGAGGCCTTTTGTGTCTTTATTTCTTTTCCCCGTCTTCCTACCTTGATAGAAGCGCGAACTCTTCTCACTGTAGCGTTCCAGCTGGTCTCTCTTTAAATCTCAGGCCGAATTCGTAGATTTTCAGGATGATTTGAAGGTTTTCTGAAACACCACGTGCACGTCCACGTCCACCGGAGCCCCTGGGCCTGCAGTGTCCCTGCACAGCAGCAGGGAGGAAATGCACAGCAGCAGGGAGGAAATCTACGGTACAGTTTAGCATTAGGTTTAGGGTTAGGGTTTTGGTATAGGTTAGGGTTAGGTTTAGGGTTAGGGTTAGTGTGAGGGTTACCATACAGTTTAGGGTTAGGTTTAGGGTTAGGGTTAGGGTTAGGGTTAGGGTTCGGTTCAGGTTAGGGTTTGGGTTAGGGTTATGGTTACAGTACAGGATAGCATTAGGATTAGGGTTAGTGTTAGGGTTAGCGGTAGGGTTAGGTTTACGGTAGTGGTTAGGTTTAGGGTTATGGTTAGGGTTATGGTACAGGTTAGGTTTACGCTTACGGTTAGGGTTAGGGTTAGGTTTGAGGTTAGGTTTAGGGTAAGGTTTAGGGTTAGTGTTACGGTACAGGTTAGGGTTAGGGTTAGGGTTAGTGTGAGAGTTAGGGTTAGGTTTGCCATAGAGTTTCGGGTTAGGGTTAGGGTTAGGGTACAGGTTAGATTTAGAGTTAGGGTTTAGGTTAGGGTTACGATTACGACACAGGTTAGGGTTAGGGTTAAAGTTAGTGTTACGGTACAGTGTAGTGTTAGGGTTAAGGTTAGGGTTAGGGTTACGGTACAATTTACGGTTAGGGTTAGGGTTAGTGTTACGGTGCAGGTAAGGGTTACGGTTAGGTTTAGAGTTACAGTTAGGGTTGCGGTACAGTTGTGGTTTAGGGTTAGGGTTACGGTACAGGTTAGAGTTAGGGTTAGGGTTAGGGTTACAGTTACGGTAGTGGTTAGGGTTAGGCTTAGGGTTACGGTTAGGGTTACGGTACAGGTTAGGGATACGTTTACGTAGGGTTAGGGTTACGGTAAAGTTTAGCATTAGGTTTAGTGTTAGGGTTTTGGTATAGGTTAGGGTTAGGTTTAGGGTTAGGGTTAGTGTGAGGGTTACCATACAGTTTAGGGTTAGGTTTAGGGTTAGGGTTAGGGTTAGGGTTAGGGTTAGGGTTCGGTGCAGGTTAGGGTTTGGGTTAGGGTTATGGTTACAGTACAGGATAGCATTAGGATTAGGGTTAGTGTTAGGGTTAGCGGTAGGGTTAGGTTTACGGTAGTGGTTAGGTTTAGGGTTATGGTTAGGGTTATGGTACAGGTTAGGTTTACGCTTACGGTTAGGGTTAGGGTTAGGTTTGAGGTTAGGTTTAGGGTAAGGTTTAGGGTTAGTGTTACGGTACAGGTTAGGGTTAGGGTTAGGGTTAGTGTGAGAGTTAGGGTTAGGTTTGCCATAGAGTTTCGGGTTAGGGTTAGGGTTAGGGTACAGGTTAGATTTAGAGTTAGGGTTTAGGTTAGGGTTACGATTACGACACAGGTTAGGGTTAGGGTTAAAGTTAGTGTTACGGTACAGTGTAGTGTTAGGGTTAAGGTTAGGGTTAGGGTTACGGTACAATTTACGGTTAGGTTTAGGGTTAGTTTTACGCTACAGGTAAGGGTTACGGTTAGGTTTAGGGTGACGGTTAGGGTTGCGGTACAGTTGTGGGTTAGAGTTACAGATAGCGTTAGGGTTAGGGTTAGTGTTATGGTTCAGGGTAGGTTTAGGGTTATGGTTAGTGTTACGGTACAGGTAAGGGTTAGGGTTAGGGTTAGGGTTACGGTTAGGGTTGCTGTACAGTTGTGGGTTAGGGTTATGGGTAGGGTTAGGGTTAGGGTTAGGGTACGGTTCAGGGTAGGTTTAGGTTTAGGGTTACAGTTACAGTACAAGTTAGGGTTAGGTTTAGGGTTAGTGTTAGGGTTAGGGTTAGTGTTATGGTACAGGTTAGGATTAGGGTTAGTGTTAGGTTTATGGTTAGGTTTGCCATAGAGTTTAGATTTAGGGTTAGGGTTAGGGTACAGGTTAGGTTTATAGTTAGGTTTAAGGTTAGGGTTAGGGTCACGGTACAGGTTAGGGTTTGGATTAAGGTTACGGTATAGGGTAGGGTTAGGTTTCGGGTTAGGGTTTCGGTACAGGTTAGGTATAGGGTTAGTGTTAGGGTTACAGTACAGGTAAGGGTTAGGGTTAGGGTTAGGTTTAGGGGTTAGGGTTAGGGTTAGGGTTTGGTTGCAGGTTAGATTTAGAGTTAGGGTTAAGGTTAGGGTTACGATTATGGTATAGGTTAGGGTTAGGGTTAGAGTTAGTGTTAAGGTAGAGTGCAGTGTTAGGGTTATTGTTACGTTTAGGGTTACATTACAATTTAAGGTTAGTATTAGCATTAGGGTTAGGGTTACGGTACAGGTTAGTGTTAGGGTTAGGTTTAGGGTTAGGGTTACGGTACAGGATCTGGTAAGGTTAGGCGTAGGTTTACGGTACAGGTTAGGTTAAGTTTTAGGGTTAGGGTTACTGTACAGGTTGTGGTTGTTGTTAGGGTTAGGGTTTCAGTACAATTTAGTGTAAAGGTTAGGTTTAGGGTTAGGGTTAGGGTTACGGTACAGCTTAGGTTTAGGTTTAGGGTTAGGGTTACGGTACAGGTAAGGGTTATGGTTAGGGTTAGTGTTACGATTAGGGGTGCGGTACAGTTGTGGTTTAGGGTTACGGGTAGGATTAGGGTTACAGTTCAGGGTAGTGTTAGGTTAAGGGTTAGGTTTATGGTACAGGTTAGGGTTAGGGTTAGGGTTAGGGATAGGTTTAGTTGTAGCGTTAGGGTTACCGTACAGGTTAGTGTCAGGGTTAAGGTTAGGGTTAAGGTTAGGGTTGCGGTACAGTTTAGGGTTAGGGTTAGGGTTACGGTTACGGACACGTTAGCATTAGGTTTAGGGTTAGGGTTTGGGTTACGGTAAAGGTTAGGGTAAAGATTACGGTTAGTTTTAGGGTTACGGTACACGTTTGGGTTAAGCTTAGGTTTAGGGTTAGGGTTAGGGTTAGGGTTACTGTACAAGTTATGGTTACGGTTAAGTTTAGGGTAGGGTTAGTGTATAGTTTAGCATTAGGGTTAGGGTTAGGATTAGGGTTTCGATAGAGGTTATGGTTACGTTAGGGTTAGGTTTAGGGTTACGGTACAGGTTACGATTAGGGTTAGGGTTACAGTAAAGGTTAGGGTTAGGTTTAGAGTTAGGGTTAGAGTTACAGAACAAGTTAGGGTAACGGTAAGGTTTAGGGTTAGGTTTACGTTATAGTTTAGCGTTAGGTTTAGGTTTAGGGTTAGCTTTAGGGTTACGGTACAGGTTAGGGTTAGGGTTAGTGTTAGGGTTAGAGTTAAGTTTACGGTACAGGTTAGGGTTAGGATTAGGGAACGGTTATGGTACAGGTTAGGGTTAGGGTTAGGGTTAGTGTTATGGTTACGATACAAATTAGGGTTAGGTTTAGGGTTAGGGTGACGGTTAGGGTTAGAGTACAGTTTAGGTTTAGGGTTGGTGGTAGGGTTATGGTATAGATTAGGGTTGGGTTTATGGTTAGGTATAGGGATATGATACAAGTTAGGGTTATGGTTAGGTTTAGTGTTAGTGTTACGGTATAGGTTAGCGTTAGGGTTAGGGATAGGATTAGGTTTAGGGATATCGTACAGATTAGGGGTAGGGTTAGGTTTACGTTACAGTTTAGGGTTAGGTTTAAGTTTAGGGTTAGGGTTAGGGTTATGGTTAAGGTACAGGTTAGGTTTAGGGTTACGGTTCGGGATAGGGTTAGGGTTAGTGTTAGGTTTAGGGTTAGGTTTGCCATAGAGTTTAGATTTGGGGTTAGGGTTAGGGTACAGGTTAGGTTTATAGTTAGGTTTAAGGTTAGGGTTAGGGTTACGGTACAGGTTAGGGTTAGTATAGGGTTACAGTACAGCGTAGGGTTAGGGTTATTTTAGGGTTTCGGTACAGTTTAGGTTTAGGGTTAGTGTTAGGGTTACAGTACAGGTTGGGGTTACGGTTAGGGTTATGTTTAGGATTATGGTAGAGGTTAGGTTTAGGGTTAGGTTTATTGTTACAGTACAGGTAAGGGTTACGGTTAGGGTTAGGGTTAGGGTTACGGTTAGGGTTGTGGTACAGTTGTGGGTTAGGTTTACGGTTATGTTAGGGATACGGTACAGGTTAGGTTTATGGTTAGGTGTATGGTTACGGTACAGGTAAGGGTTAGGGTTAGGGTTACGGTACAGGTTAGAGTTAGGGTTAGGTTTAGGGTTACGGTTACGGTAGTGTTAGGGTTAGGCTTAGGGTTGGTGTTCGGGTTATGGTTAGGGTTATGGTACAGGTTAGGGATACGTTTACGGTTAGGGTTAGGGTTAATGTTATGTTTAGGTTAAGCTTTTGGGTTAGCGTTAGGGTTAGTGTTACGGTACAGGTTACGGTTAGGGGTAGTGTTAGGGTTAGGTTAAGTTTGCCATAGAGGTTAAGGTTTGGGTTAGGGTTAGGGTAAAGGTTAGGTTTAGAGTTAGGGTTAAGGATAGGGTTCGCGTTACGGTTCAGGTAACGGTTAGGGTTAGGGTTACGGACAGGGTAGGGTTAGGGTTAGGGTTAGGGTTAGGTTTATCATACAGGTTAGGGTCAGGGTTAGGGTTAAGTTTAGGGTAGGGTTAGGGTTGCGGTACAGGTTAGGGTTGGGGTTAGGTTTAGCGTTACAATACAAGTTAGGGTTAGGGCTAGGGTTTGGTTTGCGTTACAGTTTAGTGTTTACGTTATGGTTAGGTTTACTGTACAGTTTAGCATTAGGTTTAGGGTTAGGGTTTTGGTATAAGTTAGGGTTAGGTTTAGGGTTAGCGTTAGTGTGATGGTTACCATAAAGGTTAGTGTTAGGTTTAGAGTTAGGGTTAGGGTTGCGGTACAGTTTAGGGCTTGGGTTAGGTTTATGGTTATGGTACAGGTTAGCATTAGGATTAAGGTTAGTCTTAGGGTTAGGGGTAGGGTTAGTTTACGGTAGTGGTTAGGTTTAGGCTTAGGGTTGGGTTTAGGGTTACGGTTAGGGTTACGTTACCGGTTAGGTTTATGGTTATGGTTAGGTTTAGGGCTAGGGTTAGGTTTGAGGTTAGGTTTAGGGTAAGGTTTAGGGTTAGGGTTAGGGATAGCACTACGGTACAGGTTAGGGTTAGGGTTAGTGTTAGAGTTAGGGTTAGGTTTGCCATAGAGTTTAGGGTTAGGGTTAGGGTTAGGGTACAGGTTAGATTTAGAGTTAGGGTTAATGTTAGGGTTACGATTACGGTACAGGTTAGGTTAGGGTGAAAGTTATTGTTACGGTACAGTGTGGTGTGAAGGTTTAGGGTTAGGGTTAAGGTTACGGTACAATTTACGGTTAGGGTTAGGGTTAGTGTTACGGTGCAGGTAAGGGTTACGGTTAGGTTTAGAGTTACAGTTAGGGTTGCGGTACAGTTGTGGGTTAGGGTTAGGGTTACTGTACAGGTTAGGGTTACGGTTAGGGGTATGGTTACGGTACAGGTAAGGGTTAGGGTTAGGGTTACGGTACACTTAGAGTTAGGGTTAGGGTTAGGGTTACAGTTACGGTAGTGGTTAGGGTTAGGCTTAGGGTTGGGGTTAGGGTTACGGTTAGGGTTACGGTACAGGTTAGGGATACGTTTACGTAGGGTTAGGGTACGGTACAGTTTAGCATTAGGTTTAGGGTTAGGGTTTTGGTATAGGTTAGGGTTAGGTTTAGGGTTAGGGTTAGTGTGAGGGTTACCATACAGTTTAGGGTTAGGGTTAGGGTTAGGGTTAGTGATAGGTTTTGGTACAGGTGAGGGTTTGGGTTAGGGTTATGGTTACGGTACAGGTTAGCATTAGGATTAGGTTTATAGTTAGGTTTAAGGTTAGGGTTAGGGTCACGGTACAGGGTAGGGTTTGGATTAGGGTTACGGTATAGGGTAGGGTTAGGTTTCGGTTTAGGGTTTCGGTACAGGTTAGGTTTAGGGTGAGTGTTAGGGTTATAGTACAGGTAAGGGTTAGGGTTAGGGTTAGGTTTAGGGGTTAGGGTTAGGGTTAGGGTTTGGGTACAGGTTAGATTTAGAGTTAGGGTTAAGGTTAGGGTTACGATTACGGTACAGGTTAGTGTTAGGTTTAGAGTTAGTGTTAAGGTAGAGTGCAGTGTTAGGGTTATTGTTAGTATTAGGGTTACATTACAATTTAGGGTTCGGATTAGCCTTAGGGTTAGGGTTACGTTACAGGTCAGTTTTAGGGTTAGGTTTAGGGTTAGGGTTACGGTACAGGTTATGGTAGGGTTAGCGGTAGGTTTACGGTACAGGTTATGGGTAGGGGTAGGGTTAAGGGTACGGAACAAGTTAGGGTTACGGTAAGGTTTAGAGTTATGGTTATGTTATAGGTTAGCGTTAGGGTTAGGGTTAGGTTTAGGGTTAGGGTTAGCTTTAAGGTTACGGTACAGGTTAAGTTTAGGGTTAGGTTAAGGGTTCAGGTTAGGTTTACGATAGAGGTTAGGGTTAGGATTAGGGTTGCGGTTACGGCACAGGGTAGGTTTAGGGTTAGGTTTAGGGATACGGTACAAGTTACGGTTATGGTTAGGTTTAGGGTTAGGGTTACGTTATAGGTTAGCATTAGTGTTAGGGTTAGGGTTAGGTTTAGGGTTACGGTACAATTTAGGGTTATGATTACTGTTAGGGTTAGGGTTACGGTACAGGTTAGCGTTAGGCTTATGATTAGGGTTAGGATTAGGGTCACGGTATAGGTTAGGGTTAGGGTTAGGTTAGGTTTCGGTACAGGTAAGGGTGACGGTTAGGTTAGGGTTACGGTTAGGGTTATGGTTAGGGTTGCGGTACAGTTGTGGTTTAGGGATAGGTGTAGGGTTGGGTTTAGGGTAAGGGTTACGGAACTGGTTAAGGTTAGGGTTAGGGTTAGGGTTAGGGCTAACGTACAGATTAGTGACTGGTTTAGGGTTAGGGTTAGGGTTAGGCTTACGTTAGAGTTAGGGTTAGGGTTACGTTAGAGGTTATGGTAACGTTAGGGTTAGGGTTAGGGTTACGGTACAGGTTAGGGTTACATTTAAGGTTATGGCACAGCTTCGGTTTAGGGTTAGGGTTAGGGTTACAGTACAGCGTAGGGTTAGCGTTAGTGTTAGGTTTAAGGTTACGGTACAGGTTAGGTTCAGGGTTAGGGTTAGGGTTAGTGTTATGATTAGGGTTATTATACAGTTTAGGTTCAGGGTTAGGTTTAGGGATAGGTTTAGGGTTAGGGTGAGGTTTACGGTACACGTTAGGGTTAGTTTATGGTTAGGGTTAGGGGTACGCTACAGGTTATGGTTATGTTTAGGGTTAGGTTTATGGTACAGGTTAGTTTTAGGGTTAGGGTCAGGGTTAGGGTTAGGGTTAGTGTTATGATACAGGTTAGGTTTAGGGTTAGCGTTAGGGTTAGGGTTAGTTTTGCCATAGAGTTTAGATTTAGTTTTAGGGTTAGGGTACAGGTTAGGTTTATAGTTAGATTTAAGGTTAGGTTTAGGGTTACGGTACAGGTTAGCCTTAGGATTAGGGTTAGTGTTAGGATTAGGGGTAGGGTTAGGTTTACGGTAGTGGTTATGTTTAGGCTTAGGGTTGGGTGTAGGGTTACGGTTAGGGTTATGGTACAGGTTAGGTTTACAGTTACGGTTAGGGTTAGGGTTAGGTTTGAGGTTAGTTTTATGGTAAGGTTTAGTGTTAGGGTTAGGGTTAGGGTTAGGGTTAGTGTTACGGTACAGGTAAGGTTAGGGTTAGTGTTAGAGTTAGGGTAGGTTTGCCATAGAGTTTAGGGTTAGGGTTAGGGTTAGGGTACATTTTAGATTTAGAGTTAGGGTTAAGGTTCGATTTACGATAATGGTACAGTTTAGGGTTAGGATTAAATTTAGTGTTACGGAACAGTGTAGCGTGAGGGTTAGGTTTAGGTTTAGGGTTACAGTACAATTTAGGGTTAGGGTTAGTGTTAGGGTTAGGGTTACAGTACAGGTTAGTGTTAGGGTTAGGGTTACTGTACAGGTTACGGTTAGGGTTACGGGTAGGTTTATGGTACAGGTTAGGGTAAGTTTTAGGGTTAGGGTTACGGTACAGGTTATGGTCACAGATAGGGTTAGGGTTTTGGAACAGGTTAGGGTAAAGGTTAGGTTTAGGGTTAGGGTTAGGGTTACGGTACAGCTTAGGTTTAGAGTTAGGGTTAGTATTACGGTACAGGTAAGGGTTACAGTTAGAGTTAGGGTTAGGGTTAGGGTTGCGGTACCGTTGTGGATTAGGGTTACGGGTAGGGTTAGGTTTTGGGTTAGGGTTACGGTTCAGGGTAGGGTTCGGTAGGGTTAGGTTTATGTTTAAGGTTAGGGTTAGGGTTATGGTTACGGTACAGGTAAGTTTTACGGTTAGGGTTAGGTTTAGGGGTAGGGTTAGGGTTATGGTACAGCTTAGGATTAGGGTTAGGTTTGTGTTATGGTACAGGTATGGGTTACAGTTAGGGTTAGGTTACGGTTAGGGTTGCGGTACAGTTGAGGGTTCGGTTTACGCGTAGGGTTACAGTTAGGGTTAGGGTTAGGGTTACGGTTCAGGGTAGGCTTAGGTTTAGAGTTAAGGTTAGTGTTACGGTACACGTAAGTTTTACGGTAGGGTTTAGGGTTATGGTTTGGTTTAGGATTAGCGTTGCTACAGGTGTGGTTTAGGGTCACGGGTAGGGTTAGTGTTAGTGTTAGTGTTAGTGTTAGGGTTAGGGTTAGGTTTAGCGTTAGGGTTAGGTGTGGTTAGGTTTGCCATAGAGGTTAGATTTAGAAGTCGGGTTATGGTACAGGTTACAGTTAGTGTTAGGGGTAGGGTTATGGTACAGGTTAGGGTAAGTTTCAGGTTTAGGTTTACGGGTACAGGTTACGGTTATGGTTAGGGTTAAGGTTTCGGTACAGGTTGGGGTAAAGGT
This sequence comes from Otocyon megalotis megalotis, assembly GCA_017311455.1. Lineage (NCBI taxonomy): Eukaryota > Metazoa > Chordata > Mammalia > Carnivora > Canidae > Otocyon > Otocyon megalotis. Next base: position 33,441 of record JAEUCK010000220.1, on the reverse strand, counting down.
TAGGTTTAGTGTTAGTGTTAAGGTTATGGTACAGCTGAGGTTTAGGGTGAGGGTTAGTGTTACGGTACAGGTAAGTGTTGCGGTTAGGGTTGAGGTACAGATGTGGGTTAGGGTTACGGGTAGCATTAGGTTTAGTGTTAGGGTTATGGTTCAGGGTAGGGTTAGGTTTAGGGTTAGGGTTACGGTACAGGTTAGGGTTGGTACAGGTTATGGTTAGGTTTAGGGTAAGGGTTTCACTACAGCTTAGGGTAAAGTTTAGTTTTAGTGTTAGGGTTAGGGGTACAGTACAGCTTAGGTTTTGGGTTTGGGTTAGTGTTACGGTACAGGTAAGGATTGTGGTTAGGGTTAGTGTTATGGCTAGGGTTGCGGTACAGTTGTGGGTTATGATTACGGGTAGGGTTAGGGTTAGGGTTACGGTTCTGGAAGGGTTAGGTTTAGGGTTAGGGTTACGGTACAAGTTTGTGTTAGGGTAAGGGTTAGTGTTAGGGTTAGGGTTTGTGTTAGGGTTAGGGTTGCGGTACAGGTTACGGTTAGGGTTACCGGAAGGGTTATGGTACAAGTATGGGTTAATTTTACGGTTAGGGTTACGATACATGTTATGGTCAGGGATAGGGTTAGGGTTTCGGTACAGGTTAGAGTAAAGGTTAGGTTTAAGGTTAGGGTTAGGGTAACGGTACAGGTATGGGTTACAGTTAGGGTAAGGGTTACGGTTAGGGTTGCGGTACAGTTGTGGGTTGGTGTTATGGGTAGGGTTAGGGTTAGGGTTATGGTTCGGTTCTGGTTACGGATAGGTTTAGGGTTAGGGTTACAGAACAAGTAAGGGTTAGGTTTAGGTTTAGGGTTAGGGTTAGTGTTACGGTACAGGTTAGGGTTAGGGTTAGTGTTAGGTTTACAGTTAGGTTTGCCATAGTGTTTAGATTTAGGGTTAGGGTACAATGGTAGGTTTATAGTTAGGTTTAAGGTTAGGGTTAGGGTTACAGTACGGATAAGGTTTAGGGTAGGGTTACGGTACAGGTTAGAATTAGGGTTAGGATTAGGGTTACGGTTACGGTTACGGTAGTGGTTAGGGTTAGGCTTAGAGTTGGGGTAAAGGTTACGGTTAGGGTTACGGTACAGGTTAGGGATACGTTTATGGTTAGGGTTAGGGTTACGGTTAGGGTTAGGGTTAAGGTTAGGTTTAGGGTAAGGTTTTGGGTTAAGGTTAGGGTTAGTGTTACGGTACATGTTAGGGTTAGGGTTATGGTTAGGGTTAGGTGTAAGTTTGCCATAGCGGTTAGGGTTAGGGATGGGTTAGGGTACAGGTTAGGTTTAGAGTTAGGGTTAAGGTTAGGGTTCGGGTTATGGTTCAGGTAACGGTTAGGGTTAGGGTTACGGACAGGGTAGGGTCAGGGTTAGGGTTAGGGTTATCGTACAGGTTAGAGTCAGAGTTAGTATTAGGGTTAGGTTTAGGGTAGGGTTAGGGTTGCGGTACAGTTTAGGGTTAGGGTTAGGTTTAGCGTTACCATAAAAGTTAGGGTTAGGGTTAGGGTTACGTTAGAGGTTATGGTTACGTGAGGGTTAGGTTTAGGGTTACGGTACAGGTTACGATTAGGGTTAGGGTTACATTAAAGGTTAGGGTTAGGGGTAGGGTTATGGTTAGGGTTAGAGTTACGGTACAGGTTAGGGTTAATGTTAGAGTTATGGTTAGTTTTCCCATAGAGTTTAGAGTTAGGGTTCGGGTTAGGTTACAGGTTAGATTTAGAGTTAGGGTTAAAGTTAGGGTTTCGATTACGGTACATGTTAGGGTTAGGGTTAAATTTAGTGTTACAGTACAGTGTAGTTTTAGGGTTAGGGTTCGGTTTAGGGTTATGGTACAATTTAGGGTTAGATTAGTGTTAGGGTTTGGGTTACCATACAGGTTATTGTTAGGGTTAGGGTTAGGGTTAGGGTTAGGGTTACTGTACAGGTTACGGGTAGGGTTACGGATAGGGTTATGGTACAGTTTAGGGTAACTTTTAGGGTGAGGGTTACGGTACAGGTTATGGTCAGTGATAAGGTTAGGGTTTCGTTACAGATTAGGGTAATGGTTAGGTTTAGGGTTACGGTTAGGGTTACGGTACAGTTTAGGTTTAGGGTTAGGGTTAGTGTTACGGTACAGGTAAGGGTTACGGTTGGGGTTGGGGTTACGTTGAGGGTTGCGGTACAGTTGTGGATTAGGTTTACGGGTAGGTTTAGGGTTAGAGGTATGGTTACGGTTCAGGGTAGTGTTAGGTTTATGGTTAGGGTTACGGTACAAGTTAGGGTTAGGGTTAGGGTTAGTGTTAGTGTTAGGGTTATGGTACAGGTTAGGATTAGGGCTAGAATTAGGGTTGGGGTTATATTTAGGGGTAGGGTTACCGTACAGTTTAGTGTCATGGTTAGGGGTAGGGTAAGTGTTAGGGTTAGGGTTGCGGTACAGGTTAGGGTAGGGTTAGGGTTAGGGTTACCGTACAGTTTAGGGTTAGGGTTAAGGTTAGGATTAGGTTTGCGATGCAGGTTAGGGTTAGGGTTAGGGGTACGGTTATGGTAGAGGTTAGCATTAGGTTTAGGGTTAGGGTTAGGGTTACGGTAAAGGTTCGGGTTAGGGTTAGGTTTAGGTTTAGGGTTATGAAACAGGTTAGGGTTAAGCTTAGTTTACAGTTAGGGTTAGGGTTACGGTACAAGTTATGGTTACGGTTTGGTTTAGGTTTAGGGTAAGTGTATAGGTTAGCATTAGTGTTAGGGTTAGGGTTAGGTTTAGTTTTAAGGTACAGGTTAGTGTTAGGGTTAGGTTACGGTACAGGTAGGGTTAGGTTTAGGGGTAGGTTTAGGGTTACAGAACAGGTTAGGGTTAGGGTTAGGTTTATGGTTACAATACAGGTTATGGTTATGGTTATGGTTACAGTTATGCTTATGGTTATGGTTAGGGTTAGGGTTAGCGTTAAGGTTACAGTACAGGTTGGGTCAGGTTTAGTGTTAGGGTTATGGTACAGGTTAGGGTTAGGTTTAGGGTTAGGTTTAGTCTTATGGTAGAGGTTAGGGTCAGGGTTAGGGTTAGCGTTACGGTTACGTTACAGGTTAGGGTTAGGGTTAAAGTTAGGGTTTCGGTACAGTTTAGGGTTTGGGTTAGGGTTAGGTTTAGGCTTACGGTACAGGTAAGGGTTAGGTTTAGGGTTATGGTTACGGTACAGGTTAGGGTTAGGGTTAAGGTAAGGGTTTCGGTACAGTTTAGGGTTAGGGTTAGGTTTAGGTTTACGGTGCAGGTTAGGGTTTGGGTTAGGGTAAGGGTTAGGATTAGGTTTAGGGTACGGTACTGTTACGTTTAGGTTTAGGGTTATTACGGTAATGGTAGTTTTACGGTTAGGGTTATGTTTAGGGTTAGGGTTAGGGTCATGGTACAGCTTAGGTTTGGGGTTAGGGTTAGTGTTACGGTACAAGTAAGGATTATGGTTAGGGTTACGTTACGGGTAGGGTTGCGGTACAGTTGAGGTTTAGGGTTACGGGTAGGGTTAGGGTTAGGGATAGGGTTACGGTTCATGTAAGGTTAGGTTTAGGGTTAGGGTTAGTGTTACAGGACAGGTAAGTTTTACGGTTAGGGTTAGTGTTACGTTTAGGTTTAGAGTTAGGGTTGCCGTACAGGTGTGGTTTAGGGTTATGGGTAGGGTTAGTGTTAGGGTTATGGTTAGGATTACGGTACAGGTGAGGGTGAGGATAAGGGTTAGGGATACGGTACAGGTTAGGGTTACAGTTAGGGTTAGGGTTAGGTTTAGGATGAGTTTTACGGTACAGGTTGGGTTTAGGTTTAGGGTTATTTTTAGTGTTAGGGTTAGGGTTAGTGTTACGGTAATTGTTGGGGTTAAGGTTAGTGTTAGGGATAGGGTTAGGGTTAGGTTTGCCATAGCGGTTAGATTTAGAGTTAGGGTTATGGTACGGGTTACCGTTAGTGTTAGGGGTAGGTTTATGGTACAGGTTAGGGTAAGTTTCAGGTTGAGGGTTACGGTACAGGTTATGGTTAGTTTAGGGTTAGGGTTTCAGTACAAGTTAGGGTTAGGGTTAGGGTAACGGAACAACTTAGGGTTACGGTAAGTTTTAGGGTTAGGGTTACATTATAGGTTAGCGTTAGGGTTAGGATTAGGGCTAGCTTTAGGGTTACAGTATAGGTTAGGGTTAGGGTTAGGGTTTGGGTTAGGGTTATGGTACAGGTTAGAGTTAGGGTTAGGTTTACGGTTAGGGTACAGGGTAGGGTTAGGTTTAGTGTTATGCTTATAATACAATTAAGGGTTACAGTTTGGGTTAGGGTTAGGGTTACAGTACAGGTTAGGTTTAGGGTTCGTGGTAGGGTTATGGTACAGATTAAGGTTAGGTTTAGGATTACGTTTAGGGATACGGTACAAGTTAGGGTTACAGTTAGGTATAGCGTTAGGTTTATGGTATAGGTTAGCATTAGGGTTAGGGATAGGGTTAAGTTTAGGGTTATGGTACAAGTTAGGGTTAGGGTTAGGTTTACAGTACAGGTTAGGGTTAGGTTTAGGGTTAGGGTTAGGGCTACGGTAGAGGTTAGGGTTAGGGTTAGGGTTAGGGTTATGGTGCAGTTTAGGTTTAGGTTTAGGGTCAGGGTTGGTGTTAGGGTTAGTGTTACGGTACAGGTTAGGGTTAGGGTTAGTGTTAGGGTTAAGTTAGGTTTGCCATAGAGTTTTGATTTAGTGTTATGGTTAGGGTACAGGTGAGGTTTATAGTTAGATTTAAGGTTAGGGTTAGGGTTAAGGTACAGGTTAGGGTTAGGTTTAGGGTTACGGTACAGGTTAGCATAAGGATTAGGGTTAGTGTTAGGATTAGGGGTAGGGTTAGTTTTATGGTAGTGGTTACATTTAGGCTTAGGGTTGGGTGTAGGGTTACGGTTTGTGTCACGGTACAGGTTAGGTTTACGGTTACAGTTAGGGTTAGGGTTAGGTTTAGGTTTGAGGTTAGCTTTACGGTAAGGTTTAGGGTTAGGGTTAGGGTTAGTGTTACGGTATAGGTTAAGGTTAGGGTTAGTGTTAGAGTTAGGATTAGGTTTGCCATAGAGTTTAGGGTTAGGATTAGGGTTAGGGTACATTTTAGATTTAGAGTTAGGGTTAAGGTTCGGGTTACGATTACAGTACAGTTTAGGGTTAGGGTTAAAGTTCGTGTTACAGAACAGTGTAGTGTTAGGGTTAGGGTTAGGTTTAGGGTTACGGTGCAATTTAGGGTTAGGGTTAGTGTTAGGGTTAGGGTTACAGTACAGGTTAGTGTTAGGGTTAGGGTTACTGTACAGGTTACGGTTAGGGTTATGGGTAGGGTTATGGTTCAGGTTAGGGTAAGTTTTAGGGTTAGGGTTACGGTACAGGTTATGGTCATGGATAGGGTTAGAGTTCGGTACAGTTTAGGGTAAAGTTTAGGTTTAGGGTAGGGTTAGGGTTACGGTACAGCTTAGGTTTAGAGTTAGGGGTAGGTTTAGGGTTACAGTACAGGTTAGGGTTAGGGTTAGGTTTAGGGTTACAATACAGGTTATGGTTATGGTTATGGTTAGGGTTAGGAATAGGGTTACGTTAGAGGTATGGTTACGTTAGGGTTGGGTTAGGGTTACGGTACAGGTTAGGTTACGGTTAGGGTTATGGTACAGCTTAGGGTTATGGGTAGGGTTAGGGTTACGGAACAAGTTAGGGTTATGGTAAGGTTTAGAGTTATGGTTACGTTATAGGTTAGCGTTAGGGTTAGGGTCAGGGTTAGGGTTAGCTTTAAGGTTACGGTAAAGGTTAAGGTTAGGGTTAGGTTAAGGTTTCAGTTTAGGTTTACGATAGAGGTTAGGGTTAGGATTAGGGTTGCGGTTATGGCACAGGGTAGGTTTAAGGTTAGGTTTAAAGATACAGTACAAGTTACGGTTACAGTTAGGTTTAGGGTTAGGGTTATGTTATAGGTTAGCGTTAGTGTTAGGGTTAGGGTTAGGTTTAGTGTTATGGTACCTTTTAAGGTTAGGATTAGTGTTAGGGTTAGGGTTACAGTACAGGTTAGCTTTAGGGTTAGGGTTAGGGTTAGGATTAGGGTCACAGTACAGGTTAGGGTTAGGGTTAGATTAGGTTTTAGGTACAGGTAAGGGTGACGGTTAGGGTAGGGTTACGGTTAGGGTTACGGTTAGGGTTGCGGTACAGTTGTGGTTTAGGGATACGTGTAGGGTTGGGTTTAGGGTAAGGGTTACGGTTCAGGGTAGGTTAGGTTTAGGGTTATGGTTACAGAACGGGTTAAGGTTAGGGTTAGGGTTAGGGTTAGGGCTACCGTACAGATTAGTGACTGGTTTAGGGTTAGGGTTACGGGTTAGGCTTACGTTAGAGTTAGGGTCAGGGTTACGTTAGAGGTTATGGTTACGTTAGGGTTAGGGTTAGGGTTACGGTACAGGTTAGGGTTACATTTAGGGATACGGTACAGGTTCGGTTTAGGGTTAGGGTTAGGGTTACGGTACAGGGTAGGGTTAGGGTTAGGGTTAGGTTTACGGTTACGGTACAGGTTAGGTTTAGGGTTCGGGTTAGGGTTAGTGTTATGATTAGGGTTATTATACAGTTTAGGTTCAGGGTTAGGGTTAGGGATAGGGTTAGTGTTAGGGTGAGGTTTACGGTACACGTTAGGATTAGTTTATGGTTAGGTTTAGGGGTACGGTAGAGGTTAGGGTTAGGGTTAGGGTTAGGGTTACGGTACAGGTTAGGTTAGGGTTAGGGTCAGGTTTAGGGTTAGGGTTAGTGTTATGGTACAGGTTAGGTTTAGGTTAGTGTTAGAGTTAGGGTTAGGGTTAGGTTTGCCATAGAGTTTAGATTTAGTTTTAGGGTTAGGGTACAGGTTAGGTTTATAGAGTAGATTTAAGGTTAGGGTTAGGGTTATGGTACAGGTTAGGGTTAGGTTTAGGGTTACGGTACAGGTTAGCAATAGGATTAGGGGTAGTGTTAGGATTAGGGGTAGGGTTAGGTTTACGGTAGTGGTTACGTTTAGGCTTAGGGTTGGGTGTAGGGTTATGGTTAGGGTTATGGTACAGGTTAGGTTTACGGTTAAGGTTAGGGTTAGGGTTAGGGTTAGGTTTGAGGTTAGGTTTAGGGTAAGGTTTAGTGTTAGGGTTAGGGTTAGTGTTACCGTACAGGTAAGGTTAGGGTTAGTGTTAGAGTTAGTGTAGGTTTGCCATAGAGTTTAGAGTAAGGGTTAGGGTTAGGGTACATTTTAGATTTAGAGTTAGGGTTAAGGTTCGATTTACGATAACGGTACAGTTTAGGGTTAGAGTTAAAGTTAGTCTTACGCAACAGTGTAGTGTGAGGGTTAGGTTTAGGTTTAGGGTTATAGTACAAGGGTTAGTGTTAGGGTTAGGGTTACAGTACAGGTTAGTGTTAGAGTTAGGGTTAGGGTTACTGTACAGGTTACGTTTAGGGTTACGGGTAGGGTTATGGTACAGGTTAGGGTAAGTTTTAGTGTTAGGGTTACGGTACAGGTTATGGTCACGGAAAGGGTTAGGATTTCGGTACAGGTTAGGGTAAAGGTTAGGTTTAGGGTTAGGGTTAGGGTTACGGTACAGCTTAGTTTAGAGTTAGGGTTAGTGTTACGGTACAGGTAAGGGTTACGGTTAGGGTTAGGGTTAGGGTTAGAGTTGCGGTACCGTTGTGGATTAGGGTTACGGGTAGGGTTAGGTTTACGGTTAGGGTTACGGTTCAGGGTAGGGTTAGGTAGGGTTAGGTTTATGGTTAAGGTTAGGGTTAGGGTTAGGGTTATGGTACAGGTTACGATTAGGGTAGGGTTAGGGTTAGGGTTACAGTTAGGGGTAGAGTTACCGTACAGGTTAGTGTCAGGGCTAGTGTTATTGTTAGGGTTAGGGTTAGGCTTATGGTTAGGGTTTGGGTTAGGGTTATGGTACAGGTTAGGGTTAGGTTTAGGGTTATGGTTATGGTTAGGGGTAGGGTTACCGTACAGGTTTTGTCAGGGTTAGTGTTAGTGTTAGAGTTAGGGTTATGGTTAGGGTTAGGGTTATGGTACAGGTTAGGGTTAGGGTTCGGTTTAGGGTTATGGTACAGGTTAGGGTTAGGGTTAGGGTAAGGGTTCGGATTATGGTACAGGTTAGGGTTAGGGTTAGGCTTAGGGTTAGGGTTAGGGTTATGGTTAGGGGTAGGGTTACCATACAGGTTAGTGTCAGGTTAGTGTTAGGGTTAGGGTTAGGGTTAGGGTTGCGGTATAGGTTAGGGTTAGGGTTAGTGTTAGGTTTAGGGTTATGGTACAGGTTAGGTTTAGGTTTAGGAGTAGGGTTAGGGTTATTGTACAGGTTAGGGTTAGGGTTAGGGTTACAATACAGGTTATGGTTATGGTTATGGTTAGGGTTAGGGTTAGGTTTAGGGTTACGTTAGAGGTTATGGTTACGTTAGGTTTAGGTTTACGGTACAGGTTAGGGTTGGGGGTAGTTTTAGGGTTAGGGTTACGGAACAAGTTAGTGTTACGGTAAGGTTTAGAGTTAGGGTTACTTTATAGGTTAGCGTTAGGTTTAGGGTTAGAGTTAGGGTTAGCTTTAAGTTTACAGTACAGGTTAGGGTTAGGGTTAGGTTTACGGTAGATGATAGGGTTAGGTTTAGGGTTGCGGTTACGGCACACGTTAGGGTTAGGGTTAGGGTGAGTGTTACGGTTATGACACAAGATACGGTTAGGGTTAGGGTTAGGGTTACAGTACAGTTTAGGTTTAGGGTTAGTGGTAGGGTTACGGTACAGGTTAGCATTAGGGTTAGGGTTAGGGATACGGTACAAGTTACGGTTATGGTTAGGTTTAGGGTTAGGGTTACTGTATAAGTTAGCTTTAGCGTTAGGTTTAGGATTATGGTACAGGTTAGGGTTAGGGTTAGTTTTACGGTACAAGTTAGTGTTAGGGTAGGGTTAGTGTTAGGGTTACGGTACAGGTTAGGGTTACGGTTAGTGTTAGGGTTAGGGTTAGGTTTTCCATAAAGTGTAGATTTGGGGTTAGGGTTAGTGTACAGGTTACGTTTATAGTTAGGTTTAAGGTTAGGGTTAGGGTTACGGTGTAGTTTAGCGTTAGGGAGAGGGTTACGGTACAGGGTAGGTTTAGGTTTAGGGTTAGGGTTTCGGTACATTTAGGGTTAGGGTTAGTGTTTGGGTCTCAGTACAGGTTAGGATTAGGGTTAGGGTTCGGGTTATGTTTAGGGTTACGGTACAGGTTAGGTTTAAGGTTAGGGTAAGTGTTACGGTACAGGTAAGGTTTACGGTTAGGGTTAGTGTTAGGGTTACTGTTAGGATTGCGGTACAGTTTGGGTTAGGTTTACGGATAGAGTTAGTGTAAGGGTTAGGGTTAGGGTACAGGTTAGGGTTAGGATTAGGTTTAGGGTTACGGTACAATTAGGGTTAGGCTTATTGTTAGGTTTAGGGTTAAGGTTAGTGTTAGGTGTTAGTGTTAGGGTTAGGTTTAGGGGTTAGGGTTAGGGTTAGGGTTAGGTTTAGGGTTAGGGTTAAGGTTAGGGTTTGGGTTAAGGTTACAGTACAGCTTGGGGTGAGGGTTAGGTTTAGGGTTATGTTACAGGTTAGGGTTAGGTTTAGGTTTAGGTTTAGGCTTACGATACAGGTTATGGTTAGGGTTAGGAATACGGTTAGGGTTACGGTTATGGTACAGGTTAGGGTTAGGGTTAAGGTTAAGGTTTCCGTACAATTTACGGTTAGGGTTAGGGTTAGTTTTAGGCTTACGGTACAGGTTAGGGTTAGGTTAGGTTTACGGTACTGTTTATGTTAAGTTTAGGGTTATTGTTACGGTACAGGTAAATTTTACGGTTAGGGTTAGGTTTAGGGGTAGGTTTAGGTTTACGGTACAGCTTAGGTTTAGGGTTAGGGTTTGTGTTACGGTACAGATAAGGGTTACGGTTAGGGTTAGGTTACGGTTAGGGTTGCGGTACAGTTGAGTGTTAGGTTTATGGGTAGGGTTACGGTTAGGGTTAGGGTTATGTTTACGGTTCAGGGTAGGGTTAGGTTTAGGGTTAGGGTTAGTGTTACGGTACAGGTAAGTTTTACGTTAGGGGTTAGGGTTATGGTTAGGTTTATGGTTAGGGTTTCTTCAGGTGTGGTTTAGGGTTACGGGTAGGGTTAGTGTTAGGGTTAGGGTTAGTGTTACTGTAGAGGTTAAGGTGAGGGTAAGGGTAGGGTTATGGTACAGGTTAGGGTTAAGGTTAGGGTTAGGGTTAGGTTTAGGGTGGGGGTTACGGTACAGGTTGGGTTTAGGTTTAGGGTTAGGGTAGGGTTACGTTTAGTGTTACGGTACATGTTGGGGTTAGGGTTAATGTTAGGGTTAGGTGTGGTTAGGTTTGCCATAGAGGTTAGATTTAGAAGTAGGGTTATGGTACAGGTTGCCGTTAGTTATAGGGTTAGGGTTATGGTACTGGTTAGGGTAAGTTTCAGGTATAGGTTTACGGTTACAGGTTACGGTTATGGTTAGGGTTAGGGTTTCGGTACAGGTTAGGGTAAAGGTTAGGTTTAGTGTTAGTGTTAAGGTTACGGTACAGCTGAGGTTTAGGGTGAGGGTTAGTGTTACGGTACAGGTAAGTGTTGCGGTTAGGGTTGAGGTAAAGATGTGGGTTAGGGTTACGGGTAGCATTAGGTTTAGGGTTAGGGTTATGGTTCAGGGTAGGGTTAGGTTTAGGGTTAGGGTTACGGTACAGGTTAGGGTTACGGTACAGGTTATGGTTAGGTTTAGGGTAAGGGTTTCACTACAGCTTAGGGTAAAGTTTAGTTTTAGTGTTAGGGTAAGGGTTACAGTACAGCTTAGGTTTAGGGTTAGGGTTAGTGTTATGGTATAGGTAAGGATTACGGTTAGGGTTAGTGTTATGGTTAGGGTTGAGGGACAGTTGTGGGTTAGGATTACGGGTAGGGTTAGGGTTAGGGTTAGGGTTCTGGAAGGGTTAGGTTTAGGGTTAGGTTTACAGTACAAGTTTGTGTTAGGTTAAGGGTTAGTGTTAGGGTTAGGGTTTGGGTTAGGGTTAGGGTTGCGGTACAGGTTAGGGTTTGGATTAGGGTTAGGGTTACCGTACTGTTTAGGGTTAGGGTTAGGGTTAGGGTTAGGGTTGCGGTACAAGTTTGTGTTAGGGTTAGGTTTAGTGTTAGGGTTAGGGTTCGGGTTAGTGTTAGGGTTGCGGTACAGGTTAGGATTTGGGATAGGTTTAGGGTTACCGTACTATTTAGGGTTAGGGTTAGGGTTAGGGTTGTGGTACAGGTTAGGGTTATGGTTAGGGTTACGGTACAGGTTAGGGTTAGGGTTAGGGTTAGGGTTAGTGTTACAGTACAGGTTAGGGTTAGGTTTAGGGGTAGGGTTAGGGGTACGGTACAGGGTAGGGTTAAGGTTAGGGTTAGGGTTAGGGTTAGGGTTAGGGTTAGCGTTAGGGTTAGGGTTGCTGTACGGGTTAGGGTTAGGTTTAGGGTTAGGGTTACCGTACTGTTTAGGGTCGGGTTCTGGTTATGGTTAAGGTTACCATTAGGGTTAGCATTAGGGTTAGGGTTAGGGTACGTTATAGGTTATGGTTATGTTAGGGTTAGGGATAGGGTTACAGTACATGTTACGGTTAGGTTTACGGTACAGGTTAGTTTAGGGTTAGGTTTAGGGTTAGGTTTACGGAACAACTTAGGGTTATGGTAAGGTTTAGGGTTAGGGTTACGTTATAGGTTAGCGTTTAGTTTTAGGGTTAGGGTTAGATTTAGGGTTACGGTATAGTTTAGGGTTAGGTTTAGGGTTAGTTTTAGGGTTCTTGTTAGGGTTATGGTTCAGGTTAGGTTTAGGTTTAGGGTTATGGTTATGGTTACGCTACAGAGTAGTGTTAGGGTTAGTGTTATGGTACAAAACTAGTTAGGGTTAGGGTTACAGTACAGTTTAGGTTTAGGGTTAGTGGTAGGGTTACGGTACAGGTTAGGGTTAGGGTTAGGGTTACGGTTGGCTATAGCGTTAGGTATACAGTATAGGTTAGCGTTAGGGCTAGGGCTAGGGTTATATTTAGGGTTATGGTACAAGTTAGCATTAGGGTTAGGTTTACGGTACAGGTTAGGTTAGGTTTAGGGTTAGGTTAGGGGTATGGTAGAAATTCGGTTTAGGGTTAGAGTTAGGGTTAGGGTTAAGGTACATGTTAGGTTTAGGGTTACGGTTAGAGTTAGGGTTAGTGTTACGGTACAGGTTAGGTTTGGGGTTAGGGTTAGTGTTACAGTACAGGTTAGGGTTAGGTTTAGGGGTAGGGTTAGGGTTACGGTACAGGGTAGGGTTAACGTTAGGGTTAGGGTTAGTGTTAGGTTTAGGGTTAGGGTTAAGTTTAGCGTTAGGGTTAGGGTTGCGGTACAGTTTAAGGTTAAGTTTAGTGTTAGGGTTACTGTACTGTTTAGGGTCAGGGTTATGGGTATGGTTAAGGTTAAGGTTAGGGTTAGCGTTACGGTTAGGTTTAGGGTTACGTTAAAGGTTATGTTTACGTTAGGGTGGGTTAGGGTTACTGTACAGGTTAGGGTTAGGTTTACGGTACAAGTTAGGGTTAGGATTAGTGTTACGGAACAACTTAGGGTTACGGTAAGGTTTAGGGTTAGGGTCACGTTATAGGTTAGCGTTAGGGTTAGGGTTAGCTTTAGGGTTACGGTATAGGTTAGGGCTAGGGTTAGGTTTAGGGTTCAGGTTAGGGTTATGGTACAGGGTAGAGTTAGGGTTAGGGTTATGGTTACTCTACAGGGTATGGTTAGGTTTAGTGTTATGGTTACAATACTAGTTAGAGTTAGGGTTAGGGTTAGGGTTACAGTACAGTCTAGGTTTAGGGTTAGTGATAGGGTACGGTACAGGTTAGGGTCAGGGTTAGGGTTAGGTTTAGGGAGACGGTACTTGTTAGGTTTACGGTTAGCTATAGCATTAGGTTTACAGTATAGGTTAGCGTTAGGTTTAGGGATAGGGTTAAGTTTAGGGTTATGGTACAAGTTAGGCTTAGGGTTAGGTTTACAGTACAGGTTAGGGTTAGGTTTAGGGTTAGGGTTAGGGCTACGGTAGAGGTTAGGGTTAGGGTTAGGGTTAGGGTTAGGGTTATGGTGCAGTTTAGGTTTAGGTTTAGGGTCAGGGTTGGTGTTAGGGTTAGTGTTACGGTACAGGTTAGGGTTAGGGTTAGTGTTAGGGTTAAGTTAGGTTTGCCATAGAATTTTGATTTAGTGTTATGGTTAGGGTACAGGTGAGGTTTATAGTTAGATTTAAGGTTAGGGTTAGGGTTAAGGTACAGGTTAGGGTTAGGTTTAGGGTTACGGTACAGGTTAGCATAAGGATTAGGGTTAGTGTTAGGATTAGGGGTAGGGTTAGTTTTATGGTAGTGGTTACGTTTAGGCTTAGGGTTGGGTGTAGGGTTAGGGTTAGGGTGAAGGTACAGGTTAGGTTTAGAGTTAGGGTTAGGGTTAGTGTTACGGTACAGGTTAGGGTTAGGGTTAGTGTTAGGGTTAGGGTTAGGTTTGCCATAGAGTTAGATTTAGGGTTAGGGTTAGGGTACAGGTTAGGTTTGTATTTAGATTTAAGGTTAGGTTTAGGGTTACGGTACAGGTTAGGGTTAGGGTTATGTTTAGGGTTATGGTACAAGTTAGGGTTAGGGTTAGGTATATCGTACAGGTTAGGGTTAGTTTTAGGGTTAGGTTACAGGTACGGTAGAGGTTCGGGTTAGGGTTATGATTAGGGTTAGGGTTAAGGTACAGGTTAGGTGTAGGGTTAGGGTTAGGGTTAGTGTTACGGTACAGGTTATGGTTAGGGTTAGTGTTAGGGTTAGTGTAAGGTTTGCCATAGAGTTTAGATTTAGAGTTAGGGTTAGGGTTCATGGTCGGTTTATACTTAGATTTAAGGTTAGGATCAGGGTTATGGTACAGGTTAGGGTTCGGTTTAGGGTTTGGTTATGTTTAGGTAGGGTTAGTGTTACGGTACAGGTTATGGTTAGGGTTAGTGTTAGGGTTAGTGTTAGGTTTGCCATAGAGTTTAGATTTAGGTTTAGGGTTATGGTACAGCTTAGGTTTATAGTTAGATTTAATGTTAGGGTTAGCGTTACAGTACAGTTTAGGGTTAGGTTTTGGGTTACGGTACAGGTTAGGGTTAGGGTTAGGGTTAAGGTACAGGTTAGATTTATTGTTAGGGTTAGGGTTAGGGTTAGTGTTATGGTACAGGTTATGGTTACGGTTAGTGTTAGGGTTAGTGTTAGGTTTGCCATAGAGTTTAGATTTAGGGTTAGGGTTAGGGTACAGGTTAGGTTTATAGTTAGATTTAAGGTTAGGGTTAGGGTTACGGTTTAGGGTTATAGTTAGGTTTAGGGTTTCGGTACAGGTTAGGGTTAGGGTTAGTGTTAGGGTTACAGAACAGTTTTGGATTAGGGTTAGGGTTAGGGTTATGTTCAGGGTTACAGTATAGGTTAGGTTTAGGGTTAGGGTAAGTGTTATGGTAGAGGTAAGGTTTTCAGTTAGGGTTGCGTTTCAGTTGTGGGTTAGTGTTACGGGTAGGGTTAGTGTTAGGGTTAGGGTGAGGGTTAGGTTTACGGTACAGGGTAGGTTTATGGTTAGGGGTATGGTTACCTTACAGGTAAGGGTTAGGGTTAGTGTTAGGGTTAGGTTTATGTTTGGGTTAGGGTTAGGGTTAAGGTTAGGATTAGGGTTAGGGTTAGGGTTATGGCACAGGTTAGAGTTAGGGTTAGGGTTAGGGTTAGGCTTAGGGTTACGGTTATGGTAGTGGATAGGGTTAGGCTTAAGGTTGCATTCAGGGTTACGGTTAGGGTTACGGTACAGGTGGGGATACATTTACAGTTAGGTTTAGGTTTAGAGTTAGGGTCAAAGTTAGGTTTAGGGTAAGTTTTGTGTTAGGGTTAGGGTTAGTGTTACGATACAGGTTAGGGTTAGGGTTAGTGTTAGGGGTACAGAACAACTTAGGGTTACGGTAAGGTTTAGGGTTAGGGTCACATTACAGGTTAGCGTTAGGGTTAGGGTTAGCTTAGGGTTACAGTATAGGTTAGGGTTAGGGTTAGGGTTAGGATTCGGGTTAGGGTTACGGTACAGGGTATGGTTAGGGTTAGGGTTATGGTTACGCTACAGGGTACGGTTAGGGTTAGTGTTATGGTTACAATACTAGTTAGGGTTAGGGTTAGGGCTCGAGTTACAGTACAGGTTAGTTTTAGGGTTAGTGGTAGGGTACGGTACAGGTTAGGGTTAGGGTAAGGGTTAGGGTTAGGGATACGGTACATGTTAGGGTTACGGTTAGATATAGCGTTAGGTTTGCGGTATAGGTTAGCAGTAGGGATAGGGATAGGGTTAAGTTTAGGGTTATGGTACAAGTTAGGGTTAGGGTTAGGTTTACCGTACAGGTTATGGTTAGGTTTAGGGTTAGGTTACGGGTACGGTAGAGGTTCGGGTTAGGTTTAGGGTTAGGGTTAGGGTTAAGGTATAGGTTAGGTTTACGATAAGGGTTAGGGTTAGGCTTAGTGTTACGGTACAGGTTAGGGTGAGGGTTAGTTTTAGGGTTAGTGTTAGGTTTGCCATAGAGTTTAGATTTAGGGTAAGGGTTAGGGTACAGGTTAGGTTTATAGTTAGATTTAAGGTTAGGGTTAGGTTTACGGTACAGTTTAGGGTTAGGTTTAGGGTTACGGGTCAGGTTAGGGTTAGGGTTAGGGTTAAGGTACAGGTAAGAATTAGGGTTAGGGTTAGGGTTAGGGTTAGTGTTACGGTACAGGTTATGGTTACGGTTAGTGTTAGTGTTAGGTTTGCCAAAGAGTTTAGATTTAGGGTTAGGGTTAGGGTACAGGTTAGGTTTATAGTTAGATTTATGGTTAGGATTAGGGTTACGGTACAGGTTAGGGTTAGGTTTAGGGATTCGGTACAGGTTAGGGTAAATGTTAGTTTTAGGGTTAGGGTTAGGGTTACGGTACAAGTTATTGTTACGGTTAGGTTTAGGGTTAGGGTTATTGTATAGGTTAGCATTAGGGTTAGGTTTAGGGTTAGGGTTAGGGTTACGGTACAGGTTAGGGTAAATGTTAGGGTTAGGATAAGGGATAGTGTTACATTACATGTTATGTTTAGGTTCAGGGTTAGCTTTAGGGTTAGGGTTAGTGTATAGGTTACCATTAGGGTTAGGGTTAGGGTTAGGTTTAGGGTTACGGTACAGGTTAAGGTTAGGTAAGGGGTAGGGTTAAGGTTACGGTACAGGTTAGGGTTAAGGATAGTTTTAGGGTTAGGGTTTGGTTTACAGAACAAGTTAGGATTATGGTAAGGTTTAGGGTTAAGGTTACGGTATAGGTTAGAGTTGGGTTTAGGTTTAGGGTTAGCTTTAGGGTTACGGTAGAGGTTAGGTTTAGGGATAGGGTAAGGGTAAGGGTTACGGTACAGGTTAGTGTTAGGGTTAGTGTTAGTGTTACAGTAAAGGTTAGGATAAGGGTTAGGGTTATGTTTAGGGTTACGGAACAGGTTAGGTTTAGGTTTAGGGTTAGTGTTACTGTACAGGTAAGGGTTATGGTTAGGGTTAGGTTTAGGGTTACGGTTAGGGTTGCGGTACAGTTGTGGGTTAGGGTTAAGGTTACGGTTAGGGTTACGGTACAGGTTAGGTTTTGGTTAGGGGTATGGTTACGGTACAGGTAAGGGTTAGGTTTAGGTTTAGGGTTACGGTACAGGTTAGAGTTAGGGTTAGGGTTAGGGTTAGTGTTACGGTTACCGTAGTGGTTAGGGTAAGGCTTAGGGTTGGGTTTAGGGTTATGGTTAGGGATACGGTACAGGTTAAGGAAACCTTTACGGTTAGGGTTATGGTTAAGGTTAGGTTTAGGGTAAGGTTTGCGGTTAGGGTTAGGGTTAGTTACGGTACAGGTTAGGGTTAGGGTTAGTGTTAGTGTTAGGGTTAGGTTTGCCATAGAGGTTACGTTTGTGGTTAGGGTTAGGGTACAGGTTAGGTTTAGAGTTAGGGTTAAAGTTAGGGTTAGGGATACGGTTCAGGTCACGGTTAGGTTTACGGTTTGGGTTACGAACAGGGTAGGGTTAGAGTTAGGGTTAGGGTTAGGTTTAGTGTAGGGTACAGTTGCGGTACAGGTTAGGGTTAGGGTTAGGTTTAGGATTAAGATACAGGTTAGGGTTAGGTTTAGGGTTAGGGTTAGGTTTGCGTTACAGTTTAGTGTTAGCTTTAGGGTTAGGGTTACGGTATAGTTTAGCATTAGGTTTAGGGTTAGGGTTATGGTACAGGTTAGGGTTAGGTTTAGGTTTAGGTTTAGGGTTAGGATGAGGTTTACCATACAGATTAGGGTTAGGGTTAGGGTTAGGGTTAGGGTTGCGGTACAGGTTAGGGTTAGGGTTAGGTTTATGGTTACGGTACAGGTTAGCATTAGTATTAGGGTTAGTTTTAGGATTAGGGGTAGTGTTAGGTTTACGGTAGTGGTTAGGTTTCGGCTTAGGTTTGGGTTTAGGGGTACAGTTAGGGTACGGTACAAGTTAGGTTACGTTTACGGTTAGGGTTAGGGTTAGGTTTGAGTTTAGGTTTAGGGTAAGGTTAGGGTAAAGATTAGGGTTAGGTTTACCGTACAGGTTAGGTTTAGGGTTAGGGTTAGGGTTAGTGTTACGGTACAGGTTAGGGTTAGGGTTAGTGTTAGAGTTAGAGTTAGGGTTGCCATAGAGTTTAGGGTTAGATTTAGGGTTAGGGTAGAGTTTAAATTTAGACTTAGGGTTAAGGTTAGGGTTACGATTAAGGTACAGGTTAGGGTTAGAGTTAAAGTTAGTGTTACGGTACAGTGTAGTGTTAGGTTTAGGGTTAGGTTTAGGGTTATGGTACAATTTAGGGTTAGGGTTAGTGTTAGGGTTAGGGTTATGGTAGAGGTTTGGGTTAGGTTTAGGGCTAGGGTTAGGGTTATGGTACAGGTTATGGTTATGGTTATTATTAGGGTTAGGGTTAGGGTTAGGGTTAGAGTTACCATACAGGCTAGGGTTATGCTTATGGTTATTTTTGTGGTTAGGGTTAGGGTTATGGTAAAATTTAGTGTTAGGGTGTGGGTTAGGGTTAGGGTTAGGGTTAGGTTTATGGTACAGGTTAGGTTTAAGCTTAGGTTTAGTGTTAGGTTTAGGGTTACGGTACAAGTTATGGCTACAGTTAGGTTTAGGGTTAGGGTTAGTGTATACGTTAGCATTAGCGTTAGGGTAAGGGATATGTTTAGGGTTACGGTACAGGTTAAGGTTAGGTTTAGGGGTAGTGTTAGGGTTACGGTTAGGGTTACGGTAAGGGTAAGGATTACCATACAGGTTAGGGTTATGGTTATTGTTAGGGTTAGGTTTAGTGTTACTGTTACGTTAGAGGTTATGGTTACGTTAGGGTTAGGGTTAGGATTATGGTACAGGTTAGGGTTAGCGTTAGGTTTAGGGTTTTGGAATAGGTTTGGGTTAAGGTTAGATATAGGGTTAGGGTTAGAGTTCCGGTACAGGTTAGGTTTAGGGTTAGTGTTAGGTTTAAGGTATAGATAAGGGTTACAGTTAGGGTTAAGGTTAGGTTTAGGGTAAGGTTTAGGGTTATAGTTAGGGTCAGTGTTACGGTACAGGTTAGGGTTAGGGTTAGTGTTAGGGTTAGGGTTAGGTTTGCCATAGAGGTAAACGTTAGGGTTCGGGTTAGGGGACAGGTTAGTTTTAGATTTAGGGTTAACGTGAGGGTTAGGGTTATGGTAAAGGTTAGGGTTAGGGTAAGGGTTAGGGTTACGGTACAAGGTAGGGTTAGTGTTAGGGTTAGGGTAAAGGTACAGGTTAGGCTTAGGGTTAGGGTTAGAGTTACAGTACAGGTTATGTTTAGGGTTAGGGTTAGTGTAACGGTACAGGTAAGGGTTACGGTTAGATTTAGGGTTATGGTTAAGTTTAGGGTTGCCGTACAGTTGTCGTTTAGGGTTACGGGTAGGGTTAGGGTTAGGGTTACGGTACAGGTTATTGTGAGGGTAAGGATTAGGGTTACGGTACTGGTTAGGGTTAGGGTTAGGGTTAGGTTTAGGGTGAGGGTTACGGTACAGGTTGGGTTTAGGTTTAGGTTTAGGGTTAGGGTTAGGATTAGGGTTGGTGTTATGGTACAAGTTAGGGTTAGGATTAGAGTTAGGATTAGTGTTAGGGTTATGTTTGCCATAGACGTTAGATTCGGGTTAGGGTTACGGTTATGGTAGATGTTAGGGTTAGGCTTAGGGTTGGGGTTAAGGTTACGGGGAGGGTTATGGTACAGGTTAGGGATACGTTTATGGTTAGGGTTAGGGTTAGGGTTAGGGTTAGTGTAAGGGTTAGGATTAGGGTTACGTTGCCATAGATGTTAGGGTTAGGTTTAGGGTTCGAGTACAGGTTAGGTTTAGAGTTAGAGTTAAGGTTAGGGTTAGGGTTTAGGTTCAGGTAACGGTTAGGTTTAGGTTTAGGTTTACGGTACAGGGTTACTGTACAGTGTGGTGTAGAGTTAGGGTTAGGTTTAGGGTCACGGTACAATTATGTTTAGGGTTACTGTGAGGGTTAGGGTTATGGTACAGGTTAGTGTTAGGGTTAGGGTTAGGGTTAGGGTTAGGGTTAGGGTTACGGTACAGTTTAGGGTTAGGGTTAGGGTTTCGGTACAGGTTGGGGTTAAGGTTAGGTTTAGGGTTAGGGTTAGGGTTGCGGTACAGGTTAGGTTTAGTTTTAAGGTTAGGTTTACGGTTAGGTTAGGGTTATTGTACAGTGTATGTTTAGGGTTAGGGTTAAGGTTAGGGTTCGGGTTAGTGTTACAGTACAGGTTAGGTTTAAGGTTAGTGTTAGTATTAGGGTTAGGGATATGTTTGCCACAAGGTTAGATTTTGAGTTAGGGTTACGGTACAGGTTAGGTTTAGAGTTAGGCTTAGGGTTAGGGTTAGGGTTACGGTACAGGTTAGGGTTAGGGTTAGGGTTAGGGTTACGGTACACGGTAGGGTTAGGATTATGGTCAGGGTTACGGTACAAATTAGGTTTAGGGTTAGGTTTAGTGTCAGGGTTAGGGTTACGGTAGAGGCTAGGGTTAGTTTTCAGGTTAGGGTTATGGTTAGGGTTATGGTAGAGTTTAGGTTTAAGTTTAGGTTTAGGGTTAGGGTTACGGTAGTGGTTAGGGTTAGGGTTAGAGTTGGGTTTAGGGTTACAGTTAGGGTAACAGTACAGGTTAGGGTTAGGGTTAGGCTTACTGTATAGGATAGTATTAAGGTTAGGATTAGGGTTATGTTTAGGTTTACGGTACAGGTCAGGGTTAGGGTTAGGGTTACGGTACAGGTTAGGGAGAGGTTTACGAGTAGGGTTAGAGTTACGTTACAGGTTAGGGTTAAGATTAGGGTTACTGTTAGGGTTAGGGTTAGGGTTACTGTACCGGTTAGGATTAGGGTTAGGGTTAGGTTAGGGTTAGTGGACAGGTTAGGTTTAGAGTTAGGGTTAAATTGAGGGTTAGGTTACGGTACAGGTTATGTTTAGGGTTAGGGTTAGTGTACGGTACAGGTAAGGGTTACGTTTAGGGTTAGAGTTAGGGTTAGGATTAGGGTTGCTGTACAGGTGTGGGTTGTTGTTACAGGTAGGGTTAGTGTTAGGGTTAGGGTTACAGTACAGGTTATGGTGAGGGTTAGGTTTAGGGTTATGGTACAGCTTAGGGTTAGGGTTAGGTTTACGGTACAGGTTAGGTTTAGGGTTAGGGTTTTGGTACAGTTTAGGTTTAGGTTTAGGGCTAGGTTTAGGGTTATGTTACAGGTTAGGTTTATGGTTAGGTTTAGGGTTAAGTTTACGGTACTGTTTAGGTTTAGTGTTAGGGTTAGTGTTACGGTACAGGTAAGTATTACGGTTAGGTTTAGGGTTAGGGTTAGGGTTAGGCTTATGGTACCAGTTAGGTTCAGGTTTAGGGTTAGGGTAAGGGTTACCTTACAGGTTATGGTTAGGGTTAGCGTTAGGTTTAGCGTTACGGTACAGGTTAGGGTTGGTTTAGTGGAGGGTTAGGGTTACGGAACAGGTTAGGTTTAAGGTTAGGCTGACTGTTAGGTTTAGGGTTAGAGTTAGGTACCGGTTAGGTTTAGGGTTAGGGTTAGGGTTAGGGTTACCATACAGGTTAGTGTAAGGGTTATGGTTAGGGTTCGGGTTAGGCTTATGGTAGGGGTTATGGTTAGGTTTAGAGTTAGGGTTAGGTTTACGGTTCTGGTTAGGGTTAGGGCTAGGATTACGGTACAAGTTAGGGTTAGGGTTACAGAACAAGATAGGGTTACGGTTAGGTTAGGGTTAGGGTTACGGTATATGTTAGAGTTAGGGTTAGTGTTAGGGTTAGGTTAAGGTTAACGGTACAGTTTATGGTAGGGGTAGGATTAGGGTTAGCATTAGGGTTACGGTACAGGCTAGGTTTAGGATTAGGGTTAGGGTTATGGTTAGGGTTAGGGTTACGATACAAGTTAGGGTTACGGGTAGGGTTAGGGTTAGGGTTACGGTACAGGTTATTGTGAGGGTAAGGATTAGGGTTACGGTACTGGTTAGGGTTAGGGTTAGGGTTAGGTTTAGGGTGAGGGTTAAGGTACAGTTTGGGTTTAGGTTTAGGTTTAGGGTTAGGGTTAGGGTTATTGTACAGTTTAGGTTTAGGTTTCGGGTTAGGGTTCCGGTTAGTTTTTGGTTAGTGTTATGTTTCAGGTTTGGGTTAGGATTAGTGTTAGGATTAGGGTTAGGTTATGTTTGCCATAGAGGTTAGGTTTAGAGTTAGGGTTAGGGTAAAGGTTAGGGTTAGAGTTAGGGTTAAGGTTAGGTTTAGGTTTACGGTAGTGGTTAGGATTATGCTTAGGTTTACGGTACAAGATATGGTTCGGGTTAGTGTTAGGGTTAGGGTTATGGTACAGGTTCGGGTCAGGTTTAGGTTTAGCTTTAGGGTTAGGGTTACGATACAGTTTAGGGTTCAGTTTAGGTTTAGGGTTAGGGTTAATGTAGAAGTTAGGGTTAGGGTTAGGGTTGGGTTTAGGTTTACGATTAGGGTAACGGTAGAGGATAGGGTTATGGTTAGTGTTAGGTTTAGGGTTACTGTATTGGATAGTGTTAGGGTTAGGGTTAGGGTTAGGGTTAGGGTTAGGGTTACGGTACAGTTCAGGTTCAGGGTTAGGGTTAGGGTTAGGGTTAGGGTTAGGGTTACCATACAGGTTATGGTTAGGGTTAGGGTTAGGTTTAGCGTTACGGCACAGGTTAGGGTTAGGTTTAGTGGTAGGGTTAGGGTTACGGAGCAGGTTAGGTTTAAGGTTAGGGTGACTATTAGGGTTAGGGTTAGAGTTATGGTAACGGTTAGGTTTAGGGTTTAGGGTTAGGGTTACCATACAGGTTAGGGTAAGGGTTATGGTTATGGTTAGGGTTAGGGTTACGGTACAGGTTAGGGTTAAGGTTAGCCTTACTGTTCGGGTTAGGGTTAGGGTACGGTACCGGTTAGGCTTAAGGTTATTGTTAGGGTTACGGTACAGGTAATGGTTACTTTTAGGTTTAGGGTTAGGGTTACGGTTAGGGTTGCAGTACAGTTGTGGGTTAGTGTTACAGGTAGGGTTAGTTTTAGGGTTAGAGTTAGGGTTAGGTTTACGGTACAGGTTAGGTTTATGGTTAGGGGTATGGTTACCTTACAGGTAAGGGTTAGGGTTAGTGTTAGGGTTAGGTTTAGGGTTGGGTTAGGGTTCGGGTTAAGGTTAGGATTAGGGTTAGGGTTAGGGTTATGGCACAGGTTAGAGTTAGGGTTAGGGTTAGGGTTAGGCTTAGGGTTACGGTTATGGTAGTGGATAGGGTTAGGCTTAAGGTTGCATTTAGGGTTACGGTTAGGGTTACGGTACAGGTGGGGATACATTTACAGTTAGGTTTAGGGTTAGAGTTAGGGTCAAAGTTAGGTTTAGGGTAAGGTTTTGTGTTAGGGTAGGGTTAGTGTTACGATACAAGTTAGGGTTAGGGTTAGTGTTAGGGGTACAGAACAACTTAGGGTTACGGTAAGGTTTAGGGTTAGGGTCACGTTACAGGTTAGCTTTAGGGTTAGGGTTAGCTTAGGGTTACGGTATAGGTTAGGGTTAGGGTTAGGTTTAGGGTTCGGGTTAGGGTTACGGTGCAGGGTATGGTTAGGGTTAGGGTTATGGTTACGCTACAGGGTACGGTTAGGGTTAGTGTTATGGTTACAATACTAGTTAGGGTTAGGGTTAGGGTTAGGGTTACAGTACAGGTTAGTTTTAGGGTTAGTGGTAGGGTACGGTACAAGTTAGGGTTAGAGTAAGGGTTAGGGTTAGGTATACGGTACATGTTAGGGTTACGGTTAGATATAGCGTTAGGTTTACGGTATAGGTTAGCATTAGGGATAGGGATAGGGTTAAGTTTAGGGTTATGGTACAAGTTAGGGTTAGGGTTAGGTTTACCGTACAGGTTAGGTTAGGTTTAGGGTTAGGTTACGGGTACGGTAGAGGTTCAGGTTAGGTTTAGGGTTAGGGTTAGGGTTAAGGTACAAGTTAGGTTTACGATAAGGGTTAGGGTTAGGCTTAGTGTTACGGTACAGGTTAGGGTGAGGGTTAGTGTTAGGGTTAGTGTTAGGTTTGCCATAGAGTTTAGATTTAGGGTAAGGGTTAGGGTACAGGTTAGGTTTATAGTTAGATTTAAGGTTAGGGTTAGGTTTACGGTACAGTTTAGGGTTAGGTTTAGGGTTACGGTACAGGTTAGGGTTAGGGTTAGGTTAAGGTACAGGTAAGAATTAGGGTTAGGGTTAGGGTTAGGGTTAGTGTTACGGTACAGGTTATGGTTACGGTTAGTGTTAGGGTTAGTGTTAGGTTTGCCAAAGAGTTTAGATTTAGGGTTAGGGTTAGGGTACAGGTTAGGTTTATAGTTAGATTTATGGTTAGGATTAGGGTTACGGTACAGGTTAGGGTTAGGTTTAGGGATTCGGTACAGGTTAGGGTAAATGTTAGTTTTAGGGTTAGGGTTAGGGTTACGGTACAAGTTATTGTTACGGTTAGGTTTAGGGTTAGGGTTATTGTATAGGTTAGCATTAGGGTTAGGTTTAGGGTTAGGGTTAGGGTTACGGTACAGGTTAGGGTAAATGTTAGGGTTAGGATAAGGGATAGTGTTACATTACATGTTATGTTTAGGTTCAGGGTTAGCTTTAGGGTTAGGGTTAGTGTATAGGTTACCATTAGGGTTAGGGTTAGGGTTAGGTTTAGGGTTACGGTACAGGTTAAGGTTAGGTAAGGGGTAGGGTTAAGGTTACGGTACAGGTTAGGGTTAAGGATAGTTTTAGGGTTAGGGTTTGGTTTACAGAACAAGTTAGGATTATGGTAAGGTTTAGGGTTAAGGTTACGGTATAGGTTAGAGTTGGGTTTAGGTTTAGGGTTAGCTTTAGGGTTACGGTATTGGTTAGGTTTAGGGATAGGGTACGTTAAGGGTTACGGTACAGGTTAGTGTTAGGGTTAGTGTTAGTGTTACAGTAAAGGTTAGGATAAGGGTTAGGGTTATGTTTAGGGTTACGGAACAGGTTAGGTTTAGGTTTAGGGTTAGTGTTACTGTACAGGTAAGGGTTATGGTTAGGGTTAGGTTTAGGATTACGGTTAGGGTTGCGGTACAGTTGTGGGTTAGGGTTAAGGTTACGGTTAGGGTTACGGTACAGGTTAGGTTTTGGTTAGGGGTATGGTTACGGTACAGGTAAGGGTTAGGTTTAGGTTTAGGGTTACGGTACAGGTTAGAGTTAGGGTTAGGGTTAGGGTTAGTGTTACGGTTACCGTAGTGGTTAGGGTAAGGCTTAGGGTTGGGTTTAGGGTTATGGTTAGGGATACGGTACAGGTTAAGGAAACCTTTACGGTTAGGGTTATGGTTAAGGTTAGGTTTAGGGTAAGGTTTGGGGTTAGGGTTAGGGTTAGTTACGGTACAGGTTAGGGTTAGGGTTAGTGTTAGTGTTAGGGTTAGGTTTGCCATAGAGGTTACGTTTGTGGTTAGGGTTAGGGTACAGGTTAGGTTTAGAGTTAGGGTTAAAGTTAGGGTTAGGGATACGGTTCAGGTCACGGTTAGGTTTACGGTTTGGGTTACGAACAGGGTAGGGTTAGAGTTAGGGTTAGGGTTAGGTTTAGTGTAGGGTACAGTTGCGGTACAGGTTAGGGTTAGGGTTAGGTTTAGGATTAAGATACAGGTTAGGGTTAGGTTTAGGGTTAGGGTTAGGTTTGCGTTACAGTTTAGTGTTAGCTTTAGGGTTAGGGTTACGGTATAGTTTAGCATTAGGTTTAGGGTTAGGGTTATGGTACAGGTTAGGGTTAGGTTTAGGTTTAGGTTTAGGGTTAGGATGAGGTTTACCATACAGATTAGGGTTAGGGTTAGGGTTAGGGTTAGGGTTAGGGTTGCGGTACAGGTTAGGGTTAGGGTTAGGTTTATGGTTACGGTACAGGTTAGCATTAGTATTAGGGTTAGTTTTAGGATTAGGGGTAGTGTTAGGTTTACGGTAGTGGTTAGGTTTCGGCTTAGGGTTGGGTTTAGGGGTACAGTTAGGGTACGGTACAGGTTAGGTTACGTTTACGGTTAGGGTTAGGGTTAGGTTTGAGTTTAGGTTTAGGGTAAGGTTAGGGTAAAGATTAGGGTTAGGTTTACCGTACAGGTTAGGTTTAGGGTTAGGGTTAGGGTTAGTGTTACGGTACAGGTTAGGGTTAGGGTTAGTGTTAGAGTTAGAGTTAGGGTTGCCATAGAGTTTAGGG
Organism: Otocyon megalotis megalotis; assembly: GCA_017311455.1. Classification (NCBI taxonomy): domain Eukaryota; kingdom Metazoa; phylum Chordata; class Mammalia; order Carnivora; family Canidae; genus Otocyon; species Otocyon megalotis. The sequence goes on along the minus strand of JAEUCK010000220.1, from coordinate 7,768 downwards.
TTAGATTTAGGGTTAGGGTAGAGTTTAAATTTAGACTTAGGGTTAAGGTTAGGGTTACGATTAAGGTACAGGTTAGGGTTAGAGTTAAAGTTAGTGTTACGGTACAGTGTAGTGTTAGGTTTAGGGTTAGGTTTAGGGTTATGGTACAATTTAGGGTTAGGGTTAGTGTTAGGGTTAGGGTTATGGTAGAGGTTTGGGTTAGGTTTAGGGCTAGGGTTAGGGTTATGGTACAGGTTATGGTTATGGTTATTATTAGGGTTAGGGTTAGGGTTAGGGTTAGAGTTACCATACAGGCTAGGGTTATGCTTATGGTTATTTTTGTGGTTAGGGTTAGGGTTATGGTAAAATTTAGTGTTAGGGTGTGGGTTAGGGTTAGGGTTAGGGTTAGGTTTATGGTACAGGTTAGGTTTAAGCTTAGGTTTAGTGTTAGGTTTAGGGTTACGGTACAAGTTATGGCTACAGTTAGGTTTAGGGTTAGGTTTAGTGTATACGTTAGCATTAGCGTTAGGGTAAGGGATATGTTTAGGGTTACGGTACAGGTTAAGGTTAGGTTTAGGGGTAGTGTTAGGGTTACGGTTAGGGTTAGGGTAAGGGTAAGGATTACCATACAGGTTAGGGTTATGGTTATTGTTAGGGTTAGGTTTAGTGTTACTGTTACGTTAGAGGTTATGGTTACGTTAGGGTTAGGGTTAGGATTATGGTACAGGTTAGGGTTAGCGTTAGGTTTAGGGTTTTGGAATAGGTTTGGGTTAAGGTTAGATATAGGGTTAGGGTTAGAGTTCCGGTACAGGTTAGGTTTAGGGTTAGTGTTAGGTTTAAGGTATAGATAAGGGTTACAGTTAGGGTTAAGGTTAGGTTTAGGGTAAGGTTTAGGGTTATAGTTAGGGTCAGTGTTACGGTACAGGTTAGGGTTAGGGTTAGTGTTAGGGTTAGCGTTAGGTTTGCCATAGAGGTAAACGTTAGGGTTCGGGTTAGGGGACAGGTTAGTTTTAGATTTAGGGTTGACGTGAGGGTTAGGGTTATGGTACAGGTTAGGGTTATGGTAAGGGTTAGAGTTACGGTACATGGTAGGGTTAGTGTTAGGGTTAGGGTAAAGGTACAGGTTAGGCTTAGGGTTAGGGTTAGAGTTACAGTACAGGTTATGTTTAGGGTTAGGGTTAGTGTAACGGTACAGGTAAGGGTTACGGTTAGATTTAGGGTTATGGTTAAGTTTAGGGTTGCCGTACAGTTGTCGTTTAGGGTTACGGGTAGGGTTAGGGTTAGGGTTACGGTACAGGTTATTGTGAGGGTAAGGATTAGGGTTACGGTACTGGTTAGGGTTAGGGTTAGGGTTAGGTTTAGGGTGAGGGTTACGGTACAGGTTGGGTTTAGGTTTAGGTTTAGGGTTAGGGTTAGGATTAGGGTTGGTGTTATGGTACAAGTTAGGGTTAGGATTAGAGTTAGGATTAGTGTTAGGGTTATGTTTGCCATAGACGTTAGATTCGGGTTAGGGTTACGGTTATGGTAGATGTTAGGGTTAGGCTTAGGGTTGGGGTTAAGGTTACGGGGAGGGTTATGGTACAGGTTAGGGATACGTTTATGGTTAGGGTTAGGGTTAGGGTTAGGGTTAGTGTAAGGGTTAGGATTAGGGTTACGTTGCCATAGATGTTAGGGTTAGGTTTAGGGTTCGAGTACAGGTTAGGTTTAGAGTTAGAGTTAAGGTTAGGGTTAGGGTTTAGGTTCAGGTAACGGTTAGGTTTAGGTTTAGGGTTACGGTACAGGGTTACGGTACAGTGTGGTTTAGAGTTAGGGTTAGGTTTAGGGTCACGGTACAATTATGTTTAGGGTTACTGTGAGGGTTAGGGTTATGGTACAGGTTAGTGTTAGGGTTAGGGTTACGGTTAGGGTTAGGGTTAAGGTTACGGTACAGTTTAGGGTTAGGGTTAGGGTTTCGGTACAGGTTGGGGTTAAGGTTAGGTTTAGGGTTAGGTTTAGGGTTGCGGTACAGGTTAGGTTTAGTTTTAAGGTTAGGTTTACGGTTAGGTTATGGTTATTGTACAGTGTATGTTTAGGGTTAGGGTTAAGGTTAGGGTTCGGGTTAGTGTTACAGTACAGGTTAGGTTTAAGGTTAGTGTTAGTATTAGGGTTAGGGATATGTTTGCCACAAGGTTAGATTTTGAGTTAGGGTTACGGTACAGGTTAGGTTTAGAGTTAGGCTTAGGGTTAGGGTTAGGGTTACGGTACACGGTAGGGTTAGGATTATGGTCAGGGTTACGGTACAAATTAGGTTTAGGGTTAGGTTTAGTGTCAGGGTTAGGGTTACGGTAGAGGCTAGGGTTAGTTTTCAGGTTAGGGTTATGGTTAGGGTTATGGTAGAGTTTAGGTTTAAGTTTAGGTTTAGGGTTAGGGTTACGGTAGTGGTTAGGGTTAGGGTTAGAGTTGGGTTTAGGGTTACAGTTAGGGTAACAGTACAGGTTAGGGTTAGGGTTAGGCTTACTGTATAGGATAGTATTAAGGTTAGGATTAGGGTTATGTTTAGGTTTACGGTACAGGTCAGGGTTAGGGTTAGGGTTACGGTACAGGTTAGGGAGAGGTTTACGAGTAGGGTTAGAGTTACGTTACAGGTTAGGGTTAAGATTAGGGTTACTGTTAGGGTTAAGGTTAGGGTTACTGTACCGGTTAGGATTAGGGTTAAGGTTAGGTTTAGGGTTAGTGGACAAGTTAGGTTTAGAGTTAGGGTTAAATTGAGGGTTAGGTTACGGTACAGGTTATGTTTAGGGTTAGGGTTAGTGTACGGTACAGGTAAGGGTTACGTTTAGGGTTAGAGTTAGGGTTAGGATTAGGGTTGCTGTACAGGTGTGGGTTGTTGTTACAGGTAGGGTTAGTGTTAGGGTTAGGGTTACAGTACAGGTTATGGTGAGGGTTAGGTTTAGGGTTATGGTACAGCTTAGGGTTAGGGTTAGGTTTATGGTACAGGTTAGGTTTAGGGTTAGGGTTTTGGTACAGTTTAGGTTTAGGTTTAGGGCTAGGTTTAGGTTTAGGGTTATGTTACAGGTTAGGTTTATGGTTAGGTTTAGGGTTAAGTTTACGGTACTGTTTAGGTTTAGTGTTAGGGTTAGTGTTACGGTACAGGTAAGTATTACGGTTAGGTTTAGGGTTAGGGTTAGGGTTAGGCTTATGGTACCAGTTAGGTTCAGGTTTAGGGTTAGGGTAAGGGTTACCTTACAGGTTATGGTTAGGGTTAGCGTTAGGTTTAGCGTTACGGTACAGGTTAGGGTTGGTTTAGTGGAGGGTTAGGGTTACGGAACAGGTTAGGTTTAAGGTTAGGCTGACTGTTAGGTTTAGGGTTAGAGTTAGGTACCGGTTAGGTTTAGGGTTAGGGTTAGGGTTAGGGTTACCATACAGGTTAGTGTAAGTGTTATGGTTAGGGTTCGGGTTAGGCTTATGGTAGGGGTTATGGTTAGGTTTAGAGTTAGGGTTAGGTTTACGGTTCTGGTTAGGGTTAGGGCTAGGATTACGGTACAAGTTAGGGTTAGGGTTACAGAACAAGATAGGGTTACGGTTAGGTTAGGGTTAGGGTTACGGTATATGTTAGAGTTAGGGTTAGTGTTAGGGTTAGGTTAAGGGTAATGGTACAGTTTAGGGTAGGGGTAGGATTAGGGTTAGCATTAGGGTTACGGTACAGGCTAGGGTTAGGATTATGGTTAGGGTTATGGTTAGGGTTAGGGTTACGATACAAGTTAGGATTACGGGTATGGTTAGGGTTAGGGTTACGGTACAGGTTAGGGTGAGGGTAAGGATTAGGGTTACTGTACTGGTTAGGGTTAGGGTTAGGGTTAGGTTTAGGTTTAGGGTGAGGGTTACGGTACAGTTTTGGCTTAGGTTTAGGTTTAGGTTTAGGGTTAGGGTTATTGTACAGTTTAGGTTTAGGGTTCGGGTTAGGGTTAGGATTAGTTTTTGGTTAGTGTTATGTTTCAGGTTTGGGTTAGGATTAGTGTTAGGATTAGGGTTAGGTTATGTTTGCCATAGAGGTTAGGTTTAGAGTTAGGGTTAGGGTAAAGGTTAGGTTTAGATTTAGGGTTAAGGTTAGGTTTAGGTTTACGGTAGAGGTTAGGATTATGCTTAGGTTTACGGTACAAGATAGGGTTAGGGTTAGTGTTAGGGTTAGGGTTATGGTACAGGTTCGGGTGAGGTTTAGGGTTAGCTTTAGGGTTAGGGTTACGATACAGTTTAGGGTTCAGTTTAGGTTTAGGGTTAGGGTTAATGTAGAAGTTAGGGTTAGGGTTAGGGTTGGGTTTAGGGTTACGGTTAGGGTAATGGTAGAGGATAGGGTTATGGTTAGTGTTAGGTTTAGGGTTACGGTATTGGATAGTGTTAGGGTTAGGGTTAGGGTTAGGGTTAGGTTTAGGGTTAGGGTTACGGTACCGTAGGTTAAGGGTTAGGTTTAGGGTTATGGTTACCATACAGGTTATGGTTAGGGTTAGGGAAGTTTAGCGTTACGGCACAGGTTAGGGTTAGGTTTAGTGGTAGGGTTAGGGTTACGGAGCAGGTTAGGTTTAAGGTTAGGGTGACTATTAGGGTTAGGGTTAGAGTTACAGTACCGGTTAGGTTTAGGGTTAGGGTTAGGGTTATTGTTACCATACTGGTTAGGGTAAGGGTTATGGTTAGGGTTAGGGTTGGGCTTATGGTACAGTTTATGGTTAGGTTTAGAGTTAGGGTTAGGGTTACGGTACAGGTTAGGGTTAAATTTAGCGTTACTGTTAGGGTTAGGGTTAGGGTTACGGTACCAGTTAGGTTCAGGTTTAGGTTTAGGGTAAGGGTTACCTTACAGGTTATGGTTAGGGTTAGGGTTAGGTTTAGCGTTACGGTTCAGGTAGGGTTTAGTTAGTGGTAGGGTTAGGGTTACGGAACAGGTTAGGTTTAAGGTTAGGGTGACTATTAGGTTTAGGGTTAGAGTTATGGTAACGGTTAGGTTTAGGGTTTAGGGTTAGGGTTACCATACAGGTTAGGGTAAGGGTTATGGTTATGGTTAGGGTTAGGGTTCCGGTACAGGTTAGGGTTAAGGTTAGCCTTACTGTTCGGGTTAGGGTTAGGGTTACGGTACCGGTTAGGCTTAAGGTTATTGTTAGGGTTACGGTACAGGTAATGGTTACGGTTAGGTTTAGGGTTAGGGTTACGGTTAGGGTTGCAGTACAGTTGTGGGTTAGTGTTACAGGTAGGGTTAGTTTTAGGGTTAGAGTTAGGGTTAGGTTTACGGTACAGGTTAGTTTTATGGTTAGGGGTATGATTACCTTACAGGTAAGGGTTAGGGTTAGTGTTAGGGTTAGGTTTAGGGTTGGGTTAGGGTTCGGGTTAAGGTTAGGATTAGGGTTAGGGTTAGGGTTATGGCACAGGTTAGAGTTAGGGTTAGGGTTAGGGTTAGGCTTAGGGTTACGGTTATGGTAGTGGATAGGGTTAGGCTTAAGGTTGCATTTAGGGTTACGGTTAGGGTTACGGTACAGGTGGGGATACATTTACAGTTAGGTTTAGGGTTAGAGTTAGGGTCAAAGTTAGGTTTAGGGTAAGGTTTTGTGTTAGGGTAGGGTTAGTGTTACGATACAAGTTAGGGTTAGGGTTAGTGTTAGGGGTACAGAACAACTTAGGGTTACGGTAAGGTTTAGGGTTAGGGTCACGTTACAGGTTAGCTTTAGGGTTAGGGTTAGCTTAGGGTTACGGTATAGGTTAGGGTTAGGGTTAGGTTTAGGGTTCGGGTTAGGGTTACGGTGCAGGGTATGGTTAGGGTTAGGGTTATGGTTACGCTACAGGGTACGGTTAGGGTTAGTGTTATGGTTACAATACTAGTTAGGGTTAGGGTTAGGGTTACAGTACAGGTTAGTTTTAGGGTTAGTGGTAGGGTACGGTACAAGTTAGGGTTAGAGTAAGGGTTAGGGTTAGGTATACGGTACATGTTAGGGTTACGGTTAGATATAGCGTTAGGTTTACGGTATAGGTTAGCATTAGGGATAGGGATAGGGTTAAGTTTAGGGTTATGGTACAAGTTAGGGTTAGGGTTAGGTTTACCGTACAGGTTAGTGTTAGGTTTAGTGTTAGGTTACGGGTACGGTAGAGGTTCAGGTTAGGTTTAGGGTTAGGGTTAGGGTTAAGGTACAAGTTAGGTTTACGATAAGGGTTAGGGTTAGGCTTAGTGTTACGGTACAGGTTAGGGTGAGGGTTAGTGTTAGGGTTAGTGTTAGGTTTGCCATAGAGTTTAGATTTAGGGTAAGGGTTAGGGTACAGGTTAGGTTTATAGTTAGATTTAAGGTTAGGGTTAGGTTTACGGTACAGTTTAGGGTTAGGTTTAGGGTTACGGTACAGGTTAGGGTTAGGGTTAGAGTTAAGGTACAGGTAAGAATTAGGGTTAGGGTTAGGGTTAGGGTTAGTGTTACGGTACAGGTTATGGTTACGGTTAGTGTTAGGGTTAGTGTTAGGTTTGCCAAAGAGTTTAGATTTAGGGTTAGGGTTAGGGTACAGGTTAGGTTTATAGTTAGATTTATGGTTAGGATTAGGGTTACGGTACAGGTTAGGGTTAGGTTTAGGGATTCGGTACAGGTTAGGGTAAATGTTAGTTTTAGGGTTAGGGTTAGGGTTACGGTACAAGTTATTGTTACGGTTAGGTTTAGGGTTAGGGTTATTGTATAGGTTAGCATTAGGGTTAGGTTTAGGGTTAGGGTTAGGGTTACGGTACAGGTTAGGGTAAATGTTAGGGTTAGGATAAGGGATAGTGTTACATTACATGTTATGTTTAGGTTCAGGGTTAGCTTTAGGGTTAGGGTTAGTGTATAGGTTACCATTAGGGTTAGGGTTAGGGTTAGGTTTAGGGTTACGGTACAGGTTAAGGTTAGGTAAGGGGTAGGGTTAAGGTTACGGTACAGGTTAGGGTTAAGGATAGTTTTAGGGTTAGGGTTTGGTTTACAGAACAAGTTAGGATTATGGTAAGGTTTAGGGTTAAGGTTACGGTATAGGTTAGAGTTGGGTTTAGGTTTAGGGTTAGCTTTAGGGTTACGGTATTGGTTAGGTTTAGGGATAGGGTACGTTAAGGGTTACGGTACAGGTTAGTGTTAGGGTTAGTGTTAGTGTTACAGTAAAGGTTAGGATAAGGGTTAGGGTTATGTTTAGGGTTACGGAACAGGTTAGGTTTAGGTTTAGGGTTAGTGTTACTGTACAGGTAAGGGTTATGGTTAGGGTTAGGTTTAGGGTTATGGTTAGGGTTGCGGTACAGTTGTGGGTTAGGGTTAAGGTTACGGTTAGGGTTACGGTACAGGTTAGGTTTTGGTTAGGGGTATGGTTACGGTACAGGTAAGGGTTAGGTTTAGGTTTAGGGTTACGGTACAGGTTAGAGTTAGGGTTAGGGTTAGGGTTAGTGTTACGGTTACCGTAGTGGTTAGGGTAAGGCTTAGGGTTGGGTTTAGGGTTATGGTTAGGGATACGGTACAGGTTAAGGAAACCTTTACGGTTAGGGTTATGGTTAAGGTTAGGTTTAGGGTAAGGTTTGCGGTTAGGGTTAGGGTTAGTTACGGTACAGGTTAGGGTTAGGGTTAGTGTTAGTGTTAGGGTTAGGTTTGCCATAGAGGTTACGTTTGTGGTTAGGGTTAGGGTACAGGTTAGGTTTAGAGTTAGGGTTAAAGTTAGGGTTAGGGATACGGTTCAGGTCACGGTTAGGTTTACGGTTTGGGTTACGAACAGGGTAGGGTTAGAGTTAGGGTTAGGGTTAGGTTTAGTGTAGGGTACAGTTGCGGTACAGGTTAGGGTT
>JAEUCK010000219.1:0-33051 GCA_017311455.1 Otocyon megalotis megalotis | reverse complement strand
TATATATATTTTTAGACATCAGAGTTCTCCTAAACACTACTTACATAAAGCTAACACCGAAATAGATATATAGAGAGATGATAGATACAAATGGATAGATAGTATGTTTTCTCAAATTTTTGTGTAGTGGTGGGACTACTGTTCCTACAACAAAGAAATGTGGCTAATATTTTTTAACAAGTCTGAACTCTTTTCCTTCTCATATCAACGGTGCTTAGTGTGTTGAACAACCTACAATAAGGCAGGGATTATCAACTGACAGAATCTTGAGAGAGAGAGATCCTCATTTGAAATAGGGAAGAAGGGAGAGAGAAATGTAGGCTTTGATTGCATTTCAACATAAAATTGTTGGATAATAGTTAATTTGACCAAGTTATTTTTGAACTGGCTAGATGAGTTTTCAGCTATTTCTCAGAAATGATGTCTTCAGGTTAAAAAAATAAAAAGATGTTTGAGAACAATAAAAGTATATTATTTTTCCACCACATCTGAGGATTCAGCTCTACAAAAATGATAAACCATACTTTCATATTTTACTCAGGTAACATAATAGAAACTAAAGTTTAATTCCCGGGGTCTGCGAGATTACTTTTTCTCTTTAATATGGATGAATACACACATCTTAGTGAATTTTGACAAATAATGCATTCATCCATTTCTGAAAACTATGGCTTTGAGGTTTGTTTTTTTTTTTTTTTTTCTCTCCCTATTCTGGTTGTTCTTTCTAAATGTTCTCTACCATTCTCTACACAGTGAGTTGTAGTTCTCTTTGAAAATGGCAGACTCAAGAGTGTGGTTAAGATTCTTAGTCCTTACACTAGTATTTTACCATTTTGCTTTGCTTTGTTCTATTTTGTTTTAATGCAGCTCTGAAATATAAGTAGCTCACAAGCAATGCCATTATGTTTAATCTTTGCTACCTTGTATTTTTGTCATTTTAAAAACACTATGCTTGAAACTAATTTATAAACTTGTGGTTTTTTATAGCTGAATAGGTGAAAATATTTTCCAAGCTTAAGGTTATGATAGAGAAAAGTACATTAAGAAAACATTGAATAGCTTTATCCCAGGAATAGAGATTTGATTCCTCCTTCCAAACACTGACCTTCAACAGTGTATAATTTACTCTCAATAGACTATTTAGCACCATAAACATCTACATTCATTGTTGATTTTTTTTCCTGTCAGAAGTTGTTTAGAGTGTCCTTCTTCCCTTTAGACATAAAGTGTTCATTCATTATGTGTGTTTCCACTTCTGAACAAAATTCAACATTTGGTTAAAGCACTTCTGGGACTCATGCTACTAAGTTTCTTGAATTAAGAATAGTAAAAAAAAAAAAAGAAAAGAAAAGAAATGTACACAGTTCTTCATGTCTTCTTTTCCTATAAACATAGACTTTATTTTGCTATTTTTAACAATGCATTTTTTTTTCCATTTGAGAGAAAAAGAAATGTAATAGTCAGTGAGTGCAGGATGTATTTAAGAAATACAAAGTTTTAGTAGGTATTTTTTTTAAATGTCATGAAATTTGTGTTTTGAAATTTGTCTTTATTTCACTTTGCCATGTCCTTCTTACTGATATGTGTTCAGAAAAAAATCTGACAAGTGTACACGAATAGGTTATATAACAAGACAGAAAATGCAGAAACTCACCAGAAAATGATAAAGAAAGAAATGCACAATCTAAGACATCAAAGAATTCTAAATTCCATCCTAGAAAGCCTGGCAGGAGTTACTGTGTCAAGTTTCTGTTTTAAAAGTTTATTTTAATATAAAGTGAAGCTAGAATTCTAGTCAAAGTAAACTAGCATATACATGTTTTGAAATAAAAAAATCTATCAAACTTTGTGTACAAGGTGTAAAGAAAACAATTCAATGAGAAAATCAAAAGGAATTCAAGGTGTAGATGTGAAAAGCTAGTTATGTGCTATTGAAAAGATATGTGATAATTCTACTTTATAAAATAATTCTATTTGTTTCTAAAATCAATAGCTTTATAATCACGTTTATATGTTTTTAAATCATAACTTTGAATAAATATGATTACAATCAAATTTAATTAAGATTTTCAGCATCTTTGCTGTATTTGCACAATAGAAAAATAAGGAAGTGTCCCAATAGTTGATCACAGCAAATTTTAAATGTTGCTGTGGTGTCCAACTGAAACTGAATGTGTAAATGCTGTGATTTGAATGAGCTCATAGGAAAAAAAATTCCAAAATTCTTACATTAGATAATAAATAGACTTTTGGTGATACTGTTTTTTCTCCCAAATATGCAATGTTGGTGATAGAAGTGTAGTCTTTGGCAGAGGTGAAAATATAATGAGTGAGATTAATTAAGATCTGGATAGTTTTGATATAGCCAGATGGAAAAATTCAGTAGACAATTCAGGAAAGTTGTCTGTATTGGAGAAGGGACTGTCATATTTATGGATAAGAATAAATGGGCCAAACTGAGTAGCGATTAAAGAATGGAAATGTACACTTAAGGGCTTTATAGGAAATGCCAATAATGTATAAATGGAAATGGGAAAAGAATATGGTTTGGGAGGCCAAGAAAGAAGGATAATTATTAAATATTTTCAATAATGTCCAATGCTGGAAAAGTCAACTAAGACTTTATGCTATACACAATATAATGTAATGAATAATGACTAATAGATCTTGTTTTTAGTTGACATAAGCACAAGAGATTTCTCTGAAAAGTAAAACCACACAATACATTCAGGAGGCATAATAAAAAGGTGAGGACATAAAAGCAAATAGTAAAAACAGATATTATTTTTAGAGTACTTACTATGTAAGAAAGGAGAGTGTGATTACTGAGTTCAAGGATGGATTTTTAAGATGGAATTTGCACAAATCTTCGTGATTATAGTTTGATACATTAATCCATGTTATTCTGTTTGTAAAATGAGTTTAAATGTTAAAGTGTAGGATATAGATAATTTTCCAAATGCTTTCTCTCTCCCATATTAATCCACTTTAATAATAATAATAATAATGAGGCAGAAAGGCATAGAGGTCTGGCAATGATGTGACTAACAATTATTCTAATTGAGCAATACAAATCTATAAGCCAACTTTGCCCTATCATTATACAATTCCAGAAAGTCAGTGTTTCTCAATGTGTGGTCAACTGATGACTAGCATTGAAATCAATTGCACACTTGTCATAAACATATATCCCTGAGTCTGCATTAAAGGCATATAAACAATCCTATTTTTAAAAGAGACTAAATGCTGCATTAAAGTTACATTTCATTCTAAGTTTAAAAAAAAAAAAGAAAAGAGAAGCAAAAGAAAAAAGAAACCAAAATAATATTTATGATTAAGTAAGTAGGGTAAATAGGATATAATGGAATAAGTGGTTGAAGCAGTGGGGCTAAGAAATCTTTATGTGAATCAGCAACACAGAAGTTTGGGAGCCCCTGTTCCTCAATATCAATTTTCTTGCAATAGTGATAGTGCAGGGGAAGTGATAGAGTAGTACATCTTTAGAGGTCTATTCTAGTTCTAAAATCCTAAGCTGATGCAAAATACATGCAAAACAGATATTGCTAATATTGACAAATAATTATTATAGGAATCATGATTTTAGATAACACCTGAAAATGTCCTTTTTCTGCTTTTATTTCACTATTTCTTTTCCCCTTTTATTATCATGATTGTTATTATTTTAAAACATATCTTAGAAAAAAATAAAAACATCTTAGAAAAACAAATTTTATTTTCTAGTCTTACCAAAACATTATACCTTTCCCAAACAAATATTCTTTCATCTAGCCCCTCTGGAAATTTCAGACGTTTTTAAGTAACCAAATGTTCCCCACATTTTGTTGGTGTTCTTACTGCTCAGGAAATAATAACATGTTAAAATAAAAGGGACTTTGGGGATTTCCTATCCCAAATGCTCATTTTATACTTCTGTTTGGGATGAAAATGAAGTACCATAAAGCAGATTTACCAGAAACCCTTGAGAAAATTAATAACACTTTAATAAAATTAATAAATATAGGAAACAATGCTCTTATAAGATGCTGAACATGGGCTAATGATTAAGATTGTCTCTGAGATGTGGGAAATAAACGAAATTGATCTCTATCATTGCCCTAGCTTACTGCCTACAAAGAGTTTCCAGGCAACAGGATAGGCTGGGGCTGAGAGGGGCAGACTAAACCCAATAGTTCCTTGAGTTGAAGAGATGGCTAGGTTTCCAAGGGAGGAAAAAAGAGGCTAGAATTTACAGGACAGAGTGCCAGAGAGGGTGGACACATTCCTCCAAAAAATTTTTTTTCAAAGATCTGGAGAGGACAGCCCTCATGTTTTCAGCTGAGTACTGATCAAATCATGCAGAGGAGGAAATTAGTTTCCTCATAAATGAGAAGTGGGTGACAAGGAGAAAAGAATTGCCTAAAAGGAAAACATCTCCACCCCCCCCCAAAAAAATCTTTACAATCACACAGAAGTAATTCCTGTTCTTATGCTTTATAATGGAGAAAAAATCTCATAATTTTTAAGGCATTGTGTAGAATATTAATGGAGGTTTTGCCCAGTAGTTGGACAAAGTTAGTCTTAAATTAAGTGGCACTCTGGTACCTTCTAATGAAATTTAAAAGCAAGACCCTAAAGAATGAAACTATATTTAATTATAACTCAGAATAAAGATGAAAAAAAATATAATAGTTACCATAAGAATCACAATGTCGAGTATCCAACCAAAATTTAATAGACATTCAAAAAAATAGGAAGCTGCAACCTACACTAAAGAGAAAAATCAATAAACAAAACTGACCCAGAACTGACTCCAGCGTGGAATTAGCAGAAAAATACACTTAAACATTCATTATACCTGACTTCAGTGTGTATTCCATATGTTCAAAATGCTAGGCGAAAGTTTGCACATATTAAATAGGGATAGACATAGAATAGAACAAATAATTACGTTGAATTTTTAGAGCTAGAAGCTATAATTTCAGAGATTAGTAAATAAGAAGAAATAACAATCGCAAGTAGCTAAAGTAAACACAAAAGAAAAAAATGAAAAAAAAATTAAGAGGATCAGAATCCTGTGGGAAAACATCAAGAATCCTCAAAAAAGTATACTTGGATAGTGAAAGGAAGCTGGAAAAGGGTGAGGGGAGTCAGAAAAAATTCTGAAGGAATAATAGCCAACATTTTTCCAAATCTGAGGAAAAATATTAACTCACAGATCCAACCCCTTTATTTTAAAGGTTTGGAGTTATTGAGAGATTCTTCTCTTAATATCCCATAGACAGCCAGTGGTAGATTAAGGATAATATCCAGAAACATGTCTCCTAGGCAGACAGTTTCCATCACATATTATTATTCCTTAAATCAGTGTTGTGTCACATCAAATTATCCTTCATTTGAACCAGATTTAATCTGTTTATTTGTTACTCAATCTTCCTAATTTAAAAAATGAAAAAAGAGTCTGGGGGGAAAACAATGGCTTCTATATAAAACAATAATAATAGGTTAGAGATATTCATATGATTCTTTTCCTATGAAAGAATTTAAGTGAGAAATAAATATTTTATATTTATATTTATAGCTGGCATCATTCAAAAACCAAAAACAAACAAAAATCTTGCAGGCCACCTAGAATAATGTTTAAGTCATGGACTCTGAGGCCAGATTGGTCTGAATTCAAATCCTACCTCCTCTACTTGCCAGCTGAGTGATGTTAACTAAGTTAATTTCTCTTTCTATTGAAACTGTTTCCTCATTTTTAAGTAGATAATAAAGTTATCTACCTCGCTAATTTGATATAAGGATTGAAAGAGCTAATATTTATAAAACAGAATAGTGTATGGCTTATGTTAATGACTGTATAATTTAGTAAATGACAAGTAAATGACTTGACATCCTATTTAATTTTCCTGTTTTCCCTCTTGAGTGTTACATTTTTTAATTATTTTTTACCTCATTTCCCTTTTCTTGCCTTCCACACATCATTTTGTTTTAAAAAGTATTTTGCTACAGAAATTGTTATTATAGAAAATTGAGAAAACAGTATTTTTACAAAACTAACCGATTCTGTTATGAGAGAGCTTGGTTCTTGTCTCATGGAATCAAAGAATGAATCTTGTGGACAAAGGAGAGTGAGTAAAAGCAAAAGAAGATTTTTGGTTTTGTTTTTGTTTTTTTAAATGAGAGACCAGAGAGAGAGGCAGAGGGAGAAGCAGGCACCATGCAGACAGCCCAACGTGGGACTCAATCCTGGGTCTTCAGGATCACACCCTAGGCTGAAGGGGCACTAAACTGCTGAGCCACCCAGGCTGCCCTGGAAAGAAGTTTCTTAAGTCAGGATACAGAGAAAGTTCTCAGAATTGAAAAAGATCCTGTCATGGTTTTTACTGGGGGCTTGTAGTGTTGCTCTTTTATTGGAAGCCAATCAGGGAACCTAAGTCCTTTTAACATTATCTACTGATATCACCGTTGATAAGGACTAGTGATAACAATTTTAATGGCTTACTTCTTCTTTGGGGTCTGGTTATTTGTTGGTCACAGATGACTGTCATAAAAAAGACTCCCTCCCCACCCACACCTAGGGCAGAGTAGTCTGGCTTGTTCCCTTATCTCTGGTTTCCTTAGACCTTAGCATTTTGGGGATTTTTGTGATCCTGATTTCATGGCCCCTACCTAGCCCTGCCCAGTCCCATTTGTCCCTAACACAATTTCATATTAAATGTGATCCATCATGCCTTTTCACATATTTTATTACAAGTATTTCATATGTTAAATATTTAAATTTATGATAATTCTTTAATATTTCCTACCTTGTTTTGAGAGTTTTCCATTATAAATAATGCTTTAATAAATGCCCCAATAATTTATCTACATATCTTCCTTTTTTGATCAAAGGCCTTTTTTCTACTTTGGCTGGCTCTGACTTCAGTAATGCCTCTACATCCAAACATATTCCAGTGCCCTCATTCCCAAGTAAACCCTCTTTCAACTATCCTAGTTCTCTTGCTACTCTTTCTCCTCCCTAGTCTTCACCTAATATCTCAAAACAAGTGCCAGCACACACTGCTTATTCACATCACTCATCTACTTCACAGAGTCTTACACAGACACTTGAGACTTTACGATGAGCAGTGCTAGTCCAGTAAAACTGTATTGTTAAACATCACAGATACCAAATTGATGACATTTTCAACTGTGTAGCACATAAAATTGCTGCTAGAAATTCTGTTCCCTTGGATTTATGACTTTCTTAAAAATGCTTTTTACACTAGTCAGTGATTGAAATCTACTGAAGATGGTTTGACTAAAAAGTGACATGTATCTGTGCATATGACTTAAACATCTAGATTATATACCTTGAAGTCTTGTTGAGCACAGGGCTAAAGTCCTAATAGTATTCTTCCTCTTACTTTTTTTTTTTAAGTTTTTATTTTAATTCTGTTACCTAACTTGCAGTGTTATATTAGTTTCAGGGGTACAATACAGCGATTCAGCAACTCTACACATCACCCTCTACTCATGAGGACAAGTGCCCTCCTCAATCCTCATCACTTCTTTTACCCCTTTCCCCCCACCTCCCCTCTGGTAACCATCAGTTTGTTCTCTATAGTTAAGAGTCTGTTTCCTGTTTTTTTCTCTCTCTTTTTTTCCACCCTTTCCTTGGTTGTTTATTTCTTAAATTCCACATGTGAGTGAAATTATATGGTATTTATCTTTCTCTGACTAACTTATTTCACTTAGCAGTATATTCTCTAGCTCCATCCATGTTGTTGCAAAGGTCTTCCTCTCACTTTTTATGTTGTTCCATAAAAGTGGGATCTTTTCTTGTGGTAAATTGTCCAGCAGCAGCTCCACACTTATATTTTATATGCAAAGCAATTCCAGAATAAAAGAGCCTCTCTATTATTCCACCAAATTTCCCTAAGGGTCTCATTGGTCTGCTTTCATTTGCATGCATATCTCTAAAGCAATCATGATGGCTGGAGCTGTTGATTCACAAGTTTTGATACATACCATATATATGCTGTATATAATATTATATGCTATATATTATATAGCAAATAATTATACAGATATATATATATATATCTATCTATATCTATATATAGATATAGATAGATAGATAGATATACATAATTAGCAACATATTGCTTTTATTCCATTCCCATTATCCTATTCCGGCTTCTGTAACTCATATCAGGAATATTATATGCTATTTTCTTGGTTGGTCTTCTTGAACCTTGGCCTGTCATGCATTTCTGATATTATACTTTCCATAAAGCACCATTTTAATCATGTCATTCTCACTGCTAATCAATTTTCACAGATTTCATGCTGATGATTGAAGTCTGTCCAACTTATATTGCCATTTAGAAACTTTCATAATATGGCTTTAAGAAATTGTCTGGTATTTGATTACAACTTCTAGCTTCTTACTTGTGATTTTACTGTAAAGTTGCTTTTCTTCTAATAATCCAAATTAAAACAAAGATCCTCCATGTGACTTTTAACAAGCCACTTGACCTTTAGGTTCTTTTGTTGTAAGGACAAATTAAAATGTGTCTCTGCATATCGTTAGTCTGCTCTGTTGAATTTCTCAGTGCCAAGAACTTTGAGCATCTAAGATTACCTTTTGTTAGTTGCAGATCATTATGTCCACTGACCCCAAAATAACTGTAGGTTAGGAACTACAGTGATTCCTAATTGAAAAACCTGGGTGCCATCTAGCAGACAACATTCATTGTTCTGTTTTAATTTACTACATGGAATTAAACTTTTATTCTTTACCTTTGAAGTGTCTTTACAACTTTAACATTACCATATTGTACTGTCCATTTAGATAGGTAGATTTTCATTAAAAACCATGTACAGTTTAATCAATCCTCTTCAGCAAGCTCTGAATTGTCTTATGGTATTGATCACAATAGATCTAAACAAATCCCTTGGGAAGAGACAGAAAACTAGCTGGGGCTCTTGTGTTTTTTCTGATTCTGAAGAAGCTCTATTTTTCCAGCTTTGCTTTTTGAGTGAGTTTTGCAAGGTATTTCCAGCTCACATCCTGAAATAAACTACAACCTAAACCCAAGAACAATATCTTTGATTTATAAACAGAAAATCTTCTTTATTTCATTATATTTAGTTTTAACAATTATCTCTCTTGGAATTGAGAGGGTGGGTTGTGCCTTCCCAAGGGACACTCATTCTATAATGATACCCAACTGACTAGAAGGCCAACACTATTGTCAGTCAAGTTTGTTACCTCTTAGTACCATAGAAACTCACTATCATTGCTCCTTTCGCAGCTCAGTCTGATCTTCTTGGCTACTATATATTGAAACAAGACTTCTGTGGACTTTTGACAGTTTCCCAGATACCTGTCACTCATGTACCAGGAGCTCTCCTTTGTACCTGTATTTCTTATACTTCTAGAATATTTTATCTCAAAGCAGATCGGGCTTGCCTCTCTAAATATCCTTTTGACTTTTTAAAAAATAATTTTAAATCACTATTTAAAATTTGTATTAATAAGAAGAACAAAATTTGTTATTTATATTTTACTATTACTGCTGTTATTAGGTCACATACCATGAGAGAATGGTTAACAGCACAAGCTATGAAACTAAACTGCCTCTATTGAAGGCTGGCTCTGCCATGTATTTGCTATGTAACATGGATAATGTTACTGAAACTTTCTAAAGCAATCCCTATTCATGACTGAAGTATGTATTCTGCAAATGGCTGACAGTGTTTCCAAATAACAGCCTTCAGCATTTGCCCCTTTTAAAAAATGGCCCCTGACTTAAGAGCTGTCTAGCTCTATGTTATTTATACCCAATGTCCCCAGGAAAGCGACCATCCAATGTCTAATCAACTCTAATGTATAAACCCATTCCCCTTACCACAATGCAGGACAACTTTCAGGAGCCAGCCCATCTTCATTTCTCCTGCTTCTCAGGCCAACTTCTCACTTTGCTCAATCTGATTCTGCCTCTTTGGCTTCACAAGAACACATTAGGAGAATCCAACCTACAAGAATAACAATTACTCTTCTTAGCACTGTTCAAAGTATTAAGTAATCAGACCAAATATGTAAGAGGATATTTCTTCCCTTCAAACAGCTTAGAGATGTGTTTTCAAAATTGAAGATAATAAAATTATTTTAGTTGGTCACTATTAACTTTTTATAAGGTAACAAGAAAATCAAGAATGTTAATGGTCTTCTCAAGTAGTAAGGACAAGAATTTTCTTGTGTGAAATTTGGTTATAGCTTTATAGATTGATTCATCCAGAAAATCTAAGAAAGTAATAAAATCAACTGTTTAACTTTTATTTAAAAAAAATACATTAAACATTCAGAGAGACATTCAATGAGACATCTTATACACTATAACATTTTTATAAATTGCCACGATATTTGACTTGCATTATCAAAAGTCTATGCCAAAATTACTTAAAGTTTCTTAAGGAAAGGAGTGTGTCATTTGTTTTTCCTATTATAGAGGTTTATTAAGGATCTTTCTTGAACTGGCACCATGATTGGCACTGGTTTTGTTTACTATTTTAATCCCAAAAGTAATCCTAGTACCTGGAAGATCACAGGCCATTGAAAACTGCTTTTTCATGCAAAAATGAGTGATGACAGCATTTGGGATAATGATACCTGAACTTAATTGCTATTTGTCATGCATATGAGCTGTAGCAATTTCTCTTAACCTTTCTGCTCTTAAAGATGGTTAAATGTAAATTAAAGCTGAAGAAAATAGTAGATATATCACACCATGTGTGAGGAGACTTCAGAGAGATAGTGTGCGCAAAAATTAATATAAACAATAAATAACAGTATAAATTTTGGATCCATTTTTGTCTTATTCATGTGACATAGAATAAAATGCTGAATTGCCTATTAAATGCTGACTATGAGAGCCTTAACATTCCCTTCAGTTTAACATTCCCTTCAGATTAAATTTTAGACAGTCTTCTTCCTGACTCTAGGTCCCTCTCTTCTCTTTTCTTAGAGCATTTAACTATAGAAAAAAACTTGTAAATTCTTTCTCTTTTCTTTAAGATGTAAATGTCTCAAAAATCCTCTTGCCAGTTTTACAACCCAGAACTGCCTCTCTCAAGGACCTGCAGCCATTTCTTTGAAATGATTTATCAAGGAAAATTGGGCACCTGTCTTCCAGTCTCTGTGGGAGGCCTGGAGCCCAACTGAGATGGGGGCCTTGCTCCAAGTTATAAAGCTACCTCTTCTTCTCTTGTCATGAACATATGAGAAAGTTTACTTTTGTTTTGGGTAAAGCTAATTAGCAAACACAGATAGCTTTTGATCTGTCTCTCTCTTGCTAATGTTTAAAAAGCTTCCCATATTTGTTTAGTAGAGGTGAGGGCAAACTGAGTTCTGGCTTCTTCCATTGCAATCGCTTTGAATAAAGTTTTCCTTTTCCGTTTGACTTTGGTGCAATATTTGCTTTGACAGTGCCAACTAAAATTTATTACCATTATTACCAAAATCTATCCTTTCTGAAATGTTTTAATATGTATGAGGAAAATAAGCAGAAGGATAAAAAAGTGTATAGTGGAGGAATCAAATAAGGGCTTTAAAAGCAAGTAAAAGCTAGTTGAAAAATATTTTCATTAAACACTGGCTGTTTCCCATGAAGTTACAGAGATGGAGAGGTGAAAGCACTCTCAGAAATTATTGTACCTCTGGATACTACAATTTTTTTCTAAGGGTCTCAGACTGAGCATAGACATGCTCAATGTTCCAATGGTCATATTTCTCCTCCAGACATATTTAGAAAAATAAATAATGAAAAGGAGGTAGTATTCTCCCCAAATTGTACAAATGTCAAAAAATATAGCCACCCTCCTGAGTGTTATTGTGCCTTGCTGTTTCACCGAGGCAGAATCATCATTCCTTTTGTCAAAACACACTGAAAATAATGTGTGAAGAATTGGAAGAACTCTTTCATTTTTCCAGTGATAAATTAACACCATGATGGTCCCTGAACTCAGCTACCTATTCTCAGCAAAGTCAAGCAAATTGAAGGATTATATAGAGAGTGCCAAGAATTAATAACCTCTGGAAAGGGTGGTTGCTTCTAAGTCATGCTACAAAGTTATTGCAGTTTGCGAGAAGGCTGACTATGAAGAATCTTCTCACTATAAATATTCATGTGCATAATTATTTCTTGCTTCCCCAAGACTGGCACTCAGTGTTTGAGAAATTGACATTAATATGCTCATTTAAAATGTTTGTTATACTTACGCAAAATATATGTCTATATGTAACAGAAAATTTAGAACATAGAAATAAGTAGGAACCTAAAATTATCCATAAATCTACATTTTACTAATAGCCACTATTAAGTAAATTTTACAAAAATTTTGCACGTATATATAGAATATTTCGCATAGCTTGATGTTTAGCTTGTACTCTAAAGCAGTATTGCTCTAACTACTATATCACTATTAGTACATTTCATTCTCGCAAGAGTCCTGTATGATAAGCACTATTCTTATCCATATTTTACAATCAAAGAAATTAGCATAGAAAGCTTTGTTAAGTAACTTGTCCAAGATCACAAAGAGTAAGTGATCAAGCCCAATTTTAGTTAAGCAATTTGACTTTATCACCCATGCTCTGATATAATGTTTATAATCAAATCCTAATTTTGAGAAATTAGGTTTGCTATAAGTTTTTCAACAATATACACAATTTAATGGTGAATTTATTTTAAGTACATTTTTTTTTTGTGCATGCTTTTCTAATTATCTCTTTGGGTTAAATTTTTAGAACAGGGCTGCTTAGACAAAGAGAATGGACATTTTAAAAACTTTGATGGATATTGTCAAATTGTCCTCAATATGATTTTTCTAGTTTTATTCCATTTGTGTTATAAAAAAAAGAGCCTTCATTTTTGCCTTCTCAGAGTAGATTATTTTCTACTCTACCCCACCACCACTGTATCTGAAAATTCAGATGAAAACAAGATCTATTGTAAATATAAACTGTAATATACTCTTTCCTTAATTGCCAGAAGATACTACCTAGAAACACTTGTTCATTTTCTGGTTATTTTTTTGCAACACTTTGAAAAGAACTCTTAAATTCACCCTAGTTTACTTCCGTTAATTTTATTAATTCAAGACATAGTAAGTATAGACTACTTTGCTAGGTATAGTCGATGATGCAAAGATAAATAATGTTGTTCCTTTTCTTAATTAGGTTCCTATGTAAAAGGGAAGCTTTCCATGTAAAAAGTTAAAGCATAAGGCAGGGTAAAGATCTTGCTAACTATAGTTCAAGAAATGTATTATTATTATTATATTGCAGAAGGGTGAAGAGAAAATCATGTCATTAATTTTGATTGAAGTGGTTACAGAACCCTCCATTGGAGTTGCCTTTAGAGTTGAGACCTAAATGAGAAAGACCATTTGGACAGAGGGAGAAAAGGCTGAAGGACATTCCTGACCTAGGGGACATGACAAAGCAAGCCATGAACACAAACAAGTTCATAATGTTTTCTTTTTTTTTGTGGTGTCTGATCTTATTTATTTTGTCACTCTTAGAAAATCTCATTTTTGACTGGACTCAGACTTAGAGGTAGAAGCTCTCAGAGAGGACAGCCTCCGTCTCTTGGCAATCTGTTCCTGGCGTTTTTCTTTGGCCTCCTTCATTCTCTTGGCCAAAAGTTTAGCATATTCTGCAGCCTCTTCCTTATTTTTCTTAGTACGCTGTTTCTTCAAAGCAACACGCCGACGTTTGTGTTGGAGGACACGTGGAGTAACAAGACGCTGAATCTTGGGTGCTTTGGTTCTAGGTTTCTTACCTTCTTTGTTTAGGGGCTTTCTAACCACATACTGGTGGACATCGTCTTCTTTTGACAGATTCAAAAGCTTTCGGATTCTGCTGGCTCTTTTGGGCCCCGGGCGACGAGGCACAGTAGTATCCGTGAGTCCAGGAATATCCTTCTCCCCTTTTTTTCACAATAACCAAATTGAGAACACTGAGCTTGGCATCCACAATGCAACCCCGAACAGATCTGCGCTTCCTCTCTCCAGTCCTCCTGGGTCGGTAGCAGGAATGCCCCTTACTCGTGGGTCAAGACACCCTGCTTCATGGGGAAGCCTTGTTTGTCATTGCCACCGCTGATTCGCACCACGTAACCCTTCCATTCCTCGCCCAGAGCATCGGCAGCAACTTCTGTGGCCATACGCTTCCCATAAAAGGTACGCAGTTTGCCCTCATCATCCACTTCAATGAGTTTCTGGCAGCCAGTAGTTGGGAAAGAGATATTCAGCTTCATTGAAGAGGCCTACCGCCTCGGAGGCGCCACGAAAAAGAGCCATAATATTTTCTGAAAATAAACAGGGATTGTAGGAATATCTGTTTTCCTTTTTTTTATGAATTGGGGGTGTTTAGTGGAAGATAGAATTAATTTCTTCCAACTCTAAGAAGAAATCTTATCATCTACCTATGTAAACAAGTTGTTCTATCAGCTTTTTAATCAACACTGCCCCCAAGAGGGCCAGGTATTTCCATTGATAAAATTTGTTCCACATAAAACCCCCATAAATTAGCCGTTAAAATGAAAGTGTATTAGTTACTTGCTTTGTGCCTAACTCTGTCCAAGTCACTGATAAGACTGTTATCTGCTTAAGACGCTTTTTTTTTTTCAGTGAGCTTATATTCTAGGGGAGGGAGATAAAAAAAAATACACAGATATGTAAAAAGAAAAGATTAATAGTTAAAGCTAAATGATGAAAATAAAACGAGAAGCTGAGATAGACAAGAAGCAGCCAGCCAGGCAGAGACTGAGGGAGCATATTGCAAGTAGGATAGAAAGAACCTATGGTCAGGAGGTAATTATCATAAAAGAAGAAGGCTAAGTGATGTTGACAGTGATGATAGCTACGTTCAGTCTGTTGCCACAATTAACATCACCTTTAGCTTCCTGTGCAAGATTATTTGATGTCTACTTATTTTTATTTTTTTATCTGCCCAGGAGTGTATGCAGAAAGCTTTAAAAAGTATTATTGTATTTTTTTATTCACATACACTAAGGCATTACTGAAATTCTTCCCCAGTCACTAAATATCTTCTATCTTTAGATGTCCAGTAACCAATACCTATCATCCTATTCAGCTGCACATTCTGGATCATAGATCATCAAAGTAGTCAGATCATCAAAGAGTTCTTGAGCTCTTTAAATATTCTACTCAAAGCAATTTGATACATCAACTCTAGATGATGTTTGTTTCAAGGATTTTTTTCCATCTTTGAGAAATGATTATAGAATGAGTTTTCCTATCAAAATCTACCTACTATTTTGTGTCCAAAATTGGGCTTGCATCTTCCACATAACTTCATTTTAATTTGATTGTACTAGTAACATTTATCAGTCGCTCGATGCTCTTTCTTTTCCTTTTATCCTGTGGCATTACACATTTTTTTGAATATACATTGTAAATAATACTATACATGTAAAATAAAAATGTTCCTAATGAGAGACTCCTAACTCTGGGAAACGAACAAGGGGTGGTAGAAAGGGAGGTGGGCGGGGGGTGGGGGTGACTGGGTGACGGGCACTGAGGGGGGCACTTGATGGGATGAGCACTGGGTGTTATGCTATACGTTGGCAAATTGAACTCCAATAAAAAATAAAAATAAATAAATAAATAAATACAAAAAATACAAAAATGTCCCTAAATGTATTTTTATTTGCCTAAATATTAAGCTAGTTATAATGCATATCATTTACATATGTTGTTATAACTATTAACTATTTTGATAAGAAGTTGTGTGTGTGTGTGGGTGGGGGGTTCTTTGTTTTTTAAATCCTAATAAGCCCTGTGCTACATAGTGCAATTATCACCATATAGGATCATGGAATAAGTCTAGTAATGAAAATTTTAGGAATTTTGGTGGGGACTTGTACCCAAATTATGTGAATATCTCCTTTAATGAAAAAAAGAGACAATTTAGCTATTTCTCAAATAGTTCACTGAGTATCAACCTTGGCCATTTGAAACTACACTTCCTAAGTTTTTAAAATCTTACTAACACTGTAAAATGAATACTAAATGTTTGTACTTGTTTAGCTTATGAATAGAAGTTCTTTGGGGTTTTCAAGTTGTTTGGAGATTGTCGCTTGATGTATTGCTTTAATCATTTTGCTGTTTTAATCAAGGTGCACATGTGCTCAGAGAGATCTGACGAGTGTAATATAATGCACGCCAAAAATAACAAGCAGGAAAACCTCTGGGTCCTCTCCAATTCCAAAATATAATGTAATCTCTGAACCAAATGAAAGTGTCCCCAGTCCAATTTGTTCAAGGCAAAATGATCAATTTATATCTTCCCAAAGAGAAATAAAAGGAAGGAAAATGTAAAGGCAGTTGGAGCCTCAAATATATTCAGAAATTCTCTGAACACGTCAAACAAATATCATTTTCACCTGAGGAAAAGAACCTTAGAAACAAATGTTTCAGAGTTACACAGCAGTGTCCTTTTAGCTAATGCTGTAATAGAAAATAAAATAAGTGTAAGCATGTGGAAGTCAATCAGCCATAGTGGAATTTAGGTTTTAAGGCTTTATTCAAATCACATATACAACTATTCTACCAGTTATACTAGTTAACCTTTATTATATGTTTACTAGGTGCAGACAGACCATTAAATCCACACAAGAATCTAAGAGAAGAGAAATTTATTATTATTTCCATCTTTAAAAATGAACCAACTGAGGATTAGAGAGTTCAAGCAACAGATCAGGGTTAAAACGTTGGCATAAATTAAAATAAATGAATTGTTTTCTTTCTTATTTATGTACTGCATCACTCAAAATAAAATTTCTTAGTGCATCTGGATGTCTTCTTTAGAGAAATGTCTGTTCATGTCTTCTGCCCATTTTTAATTGGATTATTTGTTTTTTTGGGTGTTGAGTTTGATAAGTTCTTTGTATATTTTGAATGCTAACCTTTTATAAGATATGTCATTTATGGATATCTTCTTCCATTTCATACATTGCCTTTTAGGGTTTTTTTATTTTTATTTTTTCACTGTACAGAAGCTTTTTATTTTGAAGTAGCCCCAATAGTTTATTTTTGTTTTTGTTTCCCTTGTCTAAGGGGACATATCTAGAAAAATGTTTCTACAGTCAGCGTCAAAGAGGTTACTGTCTGTGTTCTCTTCTAAGATTTTTATAGTTTCAGATCTCACATTTAGGTCATTGATCCATTTGAATTTATGTTTTTTATGGTGTAAGAAAGTGATCTAGTTTCATTCTTTTGAGTGTAACTGTCCAGTTTTCCCAACACCATTTGTTGAAGAAACTGCCCTTTTCTCATTGGATATTATTTTCTGCTTTGTGGAAGATTAATAGACCATATAGTTGTGGGTTTATATCTGGTTTTTCCATTCTGTTCCATTGATCTATGTGTCTGTTTTTGGTGTGAGTATCATACCATTTTGATTAGCATAGTTTTGTAATATAACTTGAAGTCTGGAATTCTATTGTCTCCAGCTTTGCTTTTCTTTTCCAACATGGCTCTGCCATTCAGGGTCGTTTGTGGTTCCATACAAATTTTAGGATTGTTCTAGCTCTATAAAAAGTGGTGCTGGTATTTTGATAAGTATTGCATTTGTGTCTAGATTGCTTTGGGCAGTATAGACATTTTAATAATATGTGTTCTTCCTACCCATGAGCATGGAATATCTTTCCATTTCTTCGTGTTGTTTTAACAGTGTTCTATAGTTTTCAGAGTATAGAGGACATCTGGATGGCCAATGACATATGAAAAGATGTTCATCACCTTCAGGAAAATGCAAATCAAAACTACAATGAGATATCACCTCACACCTGTCAGAATAGCAAAATAAAAAACACAAGAGGATATGGAGAAAAAGGAACACTCATACACTATTAGTGGGAATGCAAACTGGTACAACCACTCTGGGAAACACTTGGAAGTTCCTCAAGAAGTTACAAATATAACTACCCTATGATCCAACAATCACACTACTGAGTATTTGCCAAAAGAATACAAAAACACTAATTCAAAGGGATACATGCACCACTATGTTTATAGCAGCATTATTTACACTAGCCAAGATATGGAAGCAGCCCAAGTTGTCCATTGATTGATGAATGGATAAAGAAGTTGTGGGTTGTGTTTGTGTGCATTTGTGTAATAGAATATTATTTAGTCATTAAAAAATCATTAAATCTCTCCATTTAAAATAACATGGATGGAGCTAGAGAGCATAATGCTAAGGGTAATAATCAGTAAGAGAGACAAATAGCATATGAATTCATTCATATGTGGAATTAAAGAAATAAAACAAATGAGTAAAAGGAGAAAGAGAGATAAAAACCAAGAAACAGTCTCTTAGTTATAGAGAACAGGAATGTCTGGGTGGCTCAGTTGGTTAAGTGTCTGCCTTTGGCTCAGGCCATGATCTCAGGGTCCTAGGATTGAGCCCTACAGCAGGCTGCCTGCTCAGCAGGGAGCCTGCTTCTCCCTCTCCCTCTACTCCTCACCCGAGCCTGCTCATTCTCTCTCTCTCTTTCTCTCTCAAATAAATAAATAAAATCTTTTTAAAAAATTACAGAGAACAAACTGATGGTTATCAGAGGGGAGTGGGAAGTTGGGTTA
Source organism: Otocyon megalotis megalotis (assembly GCA_017311455.1). Classification (NCBI taxonomy): domain Eukaryota; kingdom Metazoa; phylum Chordata; class Mammalia; order Carnivora; family Canidae; genus Otocyon; species Otocyon megalotis. The sequence goes on along the minus strand of JAEUCK010000219.1, from coordinate 14,394 downwards.
AATAGGTGATGGAGACTAAATCATTCACTTGTTATAATGAGCACCAGGAGATGTGTGGAATTGAATCACTATATTGTACACCTAAAACCAATTTAACTCTGTATGTTAACTAACTGGAATTAAAAGAAAAACTTTTATTTATTTTTATTTTTTTTTAAAGAAAAACTTAAAAAAAAATTAAATAAAACTGAAAAATAGAAAAAGAAAATCTATTTGGGCAAAATGGGGGGATAAAAAAGGAAATAAATTTCATTATTAAAACAATTCATTATGTTTGCTTTCTCTCTTTTAAAACAATGAATATTCTAGGGCTTGCAGCACATCTTAATTGAAATGTTATTTTGCACTGACTTCAAAATTGCATGAAGAGAGTGGTTCAATAATTATGATGATTTGAAGACTCTATTTTTCTTCTGGTTTTCAACACATGCTCCTAATCTCAGTGCATTAATAAGATTTTTTTTCTGAAAAAATTGCAAAATGTAAGGTTATTTTCTGTTTTTAAGGGGAATGGGAATGGATTCAGAAAAAAAAAATAATTCTAAAAAGGAGGTAGACTCAAGAATCAGAAAATGACCAATCCAATTAAAAAATGGGCAAAAGTCCTGAACAGACATCTTACCAAGGAAGATAGATGAATGGCAAATAAGCATATGAAAAGATGTTCATCATATGCCATTGAGGAAGTGAAAATTAAAAGAACAATGAGATACCACTACACAACTATTAGAATTATCAAAATCCAAAGCACTGACAATACCAAATGCTGGTAAGGATGTGGAGCAACAGGAACTTCCATTATATTTGCTGGTGGGAATGCAAAATGGTACAGCCACTTTGGAGGATAGTTTGACAGTTTCTTAGAAAACTGAAAATCTTGTTTCTACATGATCCAATAATCATACTCCTTGGTATTTACTCAAATGTGTTTAAAATGTACCCCCACACAAAAACCTACACAAAGGGAGCTCCTGGGTATATTAGTGGTTGAGCATCTGCCTTTGGCCCAGGGCATGATCTGGGATGCAGAATCGAGTCCCACATCAGGCTCCTTGCATGGAGCCTTCTTCCCCCTCTGCCTATGTCTCTGCCTTTCTCTCTCTCTCTCTCTCTCTCTCTGTCTCTCATTAATAAATAAATAAAATATTTTTCAAAAAAAGACATTAAAAAAACCTACACAAAGATGATTATAGCACTTTATTCACTCCTGAATTACATGCAGGTGGAAAAAACCCAAGTCAGCATAGCAAAAGCACTGATAGCTGAACTGAGACTTGAAGCACTGTTCAGATTAGCCTCTGACTCATACATGATCAGAAAAATAGTTTGCTAAAAATGTAGCAAAGCCATTAAAAAACAATGTACAGGGAAGCCTGGGTGGCTCGGTGGTTTAGCGCAGCCTTCAGCCCAGTGCATGATCCTGGGGACACAGGATCCAGTCCCATGTCGGGCTCCCTGCATGGAGCCTGCTTCTCCCTCTGCCTGTGTCTCTGCCTCTCTCTCTCTCTTTCTCTCTCTCTATATATATGAGTCTCTCATGAATAAATAAATAAAATCTTAAAAAAAAAAAAGATGGGGTCTTTTAGAGGTAATTAGAATTAGATGAGGTTACAAAGGTGTCATCTTCATTAATGAGATTAGTGTCCTTAAAAAGAGTCATAAGGAACTTGTTTCTTCTCTCTCTCTCTCCACCATGAGAGCACAGAAGATGGGTTTCCATAAACCAGGAAGTGGGCTCTCACCGGACACCAAATATACTGGCACCTGAATCTTGGAATTTTCATCCTTCGGAACTGTGAGAAATAAATGTTTGTTTAAATAGCCCAGTTGATGACTCTATGTTATAGCAGCCCAAAATTACGAAGACAGATGACCCAAATATGGAAATTATCAAATAATTATTTTAAATTAGTTATTATATTCAGCTACATAAAGCAAAGAAGGATACACTTGAAACTATTGGATTACTCAGTATAGTAGATAAATAAAAAGGAACCAGAAGGAACATTTATAACTGAAAATTACAATTTCTGAAATTTAAAAAGTATCTATCAATAAGAATATGTAGGGCAGCCCAGGTAGCTCAGTGGTTTAACTCTGCCTTTGGCCCAGGACATGATCTTGGAGACACAGGACTGAGACCCATGTTGGGCTGCCTGCATGGAGCCTGCTTCTCTCTCTGCCTATGTCTCTGTGCCTCTCTCTCTCTCTCTTTTTTTCTTTTTAATTAATTTTTAATTAGTGTTCAATTCACCAACATACAGAATAACACCCGGTGCTCATCCCGTCAAGTGTCCCCTCAGTGCCCGTCACCACTCACCCCCACCCCCCGCCCTCCTCCCCTTCCACCACCCCTAGTTCTTTTCCCAGAGTTGGGAGTCTTTATGTTCTGTCTCCCTTTCTGATATTTCCCACACATTTCTTCTCCCTTCCCTTATATTCACTTTCACTATTATTTATATTCCCCAAATGAATGAGAACATACACTGTTTGTCCTTCTCCGATTGACTTACTTCACTCAGCATAATACCCTCCAGTTCCATCCACGTTGAAACAAATGGTGGGTATTTGTCGTTTCTAATGGCTGAGTAATATTCCATTGTATACATAAACCACATCTTCTTTATCCATTCATCTTTCGATGGACACCGAGGCTCCTTCCACAGTTTGGCTATTGTGGACATTGCTGCTAGAAACATCGGGGTGCAAGTGTCCCGGCGTTTCACTGCAAATGAATCTTTGGGGTAAATCCCCAACAGTGCAATTGCTGGGTCGTAGGGCAGGTCTATTTTTAACTCTTTGAGGAACCTCCACACAGTTTTCCAGAGTGGCTGCACCAGTTCACATTCCCACCAACAGTGTAAGAGGGTTCCCTTTTCTCCACATCCTCTCCAACATTTGTGGTTTCCTGCCTTGTTAATTTTCCCCATTCTCACTGGTGTGAGGTGGTATCTCATTGTGGTTTTGTTGTATTTCCCTGATGGCAAGTGATGCGGAGCATTTTCTCATGTGCCTGTTGGCCATGTCTATGTCTTCCTCTGTGAGATTTCTCTTCATGTCTTTTGCCCATTTCATGATTGGATTGTTTGTTTCTTTGGTGTTGAGTTTAAGAAGTTCTTTATAGATCTTGGAAACTAGCCCTTTATCTGATACATCATTTGCAAATACCTTCTCCCATTCTGTAGGTTGTCTTTGAGTTTTGTTGACTGTATCCTTTGCTGTGCAAAAGCTTCTTATCTTGATGAAGTCCCAATAGTTCATTTTTGCTTTTGTTTCTTTTGCCTTCGTGGATGTATCTTGCAAGAAGTTACTGTGGCCAAGTTCAAAAAGGGTGTTGCCTGTGTTCTCCTCTAGGATTTTGATGGAATCTTGTCTCACATTTAGATCTTTCATCCATTTTGAGTTTATCTTTGTGTATGGTGCAAGAGAGTGGTCTCGTTTCATTCTTCTGTATGTGGATGTCCAGTTTTCCCAGCACCATTTATTGAAGAGACTGTCTTTCTTCCAATGGATAGTCTTTCCTCCTTTATAGAATATTAGTTGACCATAAAGTTCAGGGTCCATTTCTGGGTTCTCTATTCAGTTCCATTGATCTATGTGTCTGTTTTTGTGCCAGTACCACACTGTCTTGATGACCACAGCTTTGTAGTACAACCTGAAATCTGGCATTGTGATGCCCCCAGATATGGTTTTCTTTTTTAAAATTCCCCTGGCTATTCGGGGTCTTTTCTGATTCCACACAAATCTTAAAATAATTTGTTCTAACTCTCTGAAGAAACTCCATGGTATTTTGATAGGGATTGCATTAAACGTGTAAATTGCCCTGGGTAACATTGACATTTTCACAATATTAATTCTGCCAATCCATGAGCATGGAATATTTTCCATCTCTTTGTGTCTTCCTCAATTTCTTTCGGAAGAGTTCTATAGTTTTTACGGTATAGATCCTTTACCTCTTTGGTTAGGTTTATCCCTAGGTATCTTATGCTTTTGGGTGCAATTGTAAATGGGATTGACTCCTTAATTGCTCTTTCTTCAGTCTCATTGTTAGTGTATAGAAATGCCACTGATTTCTGGGCATTGATTTTGTATCCTGCCACGCTACCAAATTGCTGTATGAGTTCTAGCAATCTTGGGGTGGAGGTTTTGGGTTTTCTATGTAGAGTATCATGTCATTGGCAAAGAGGGAGAGTTTGACTTCTTCTTTGCCAATTTGAATGCCTTTAATGTCTTTTTGTTCTCTGATTGCTGAGGCTAGGACTTCCAGTACTATGTTGAATAGCAGTGGTGAGAGTGGACATCCCTGTCTTGTTCCTGATCTTAGGGGAAAGGCTCCCAGTGCTTCCCCATTGAGAATGATATTTGCTGTGGGCTTTTCGTAGATGGCTTTTAAGATGTCGAGGAAAGTTCCCTCTATCCCTATACTCTGAAGAGTTTTGATCAGGAATGGATGCTGTATTTTGTCAAATGCTTTCTCTGCATCTAATGAGAGGATCATATGGTTCTTGGTTTTTCTCTTGCTGATATGATGAATCACATTGATTGTTTTACGAGTGTTGAACCAGCCTTGTGTCCCGGGATAAATCCTACTTGGTCATGGTGAATAATTTTCTTAATGTGCAGTTGGATCCTATTGGCTAGTATCTTGTTGAGAATTTTTGCATCCATGTTCATCAGGGATATTGGTCTGTAATTCTCCTTTTTGGTGGGGTCTTTGTCTGGTTTTGGAATTAAGGTGATGCTGGCCTCATAGAACGAATTTGGAAGTACTCCATCTCTTTCTATCTTTCCAAACAGCTTTAGTAGAATAGGTATGATTTCTTCTTTAAACGTTTGATAGAATTCCCCTGGGAAGCCATCTGGCCCTGGACTCTTGTGTCTTGGGAGGTTTTTGATGACTGCTTCAATTTCCTCCCTGGTTATTGGCCTGTTCAGGTTTTCTATTTCTTCCTGTTCCAGTTTTGGTAGTCTGTGGCTTTCCAGGAATGTATCCATTTCTTCTAGATTGCCTAATTTATTGGCGTATAGCTGTTCATAATATGTTTTTAAAATAGTTTGTATTTCCTTGGTGTTGGTAGTGATCTCTCCTTTCTCATTCATGATTTTATTAATTTGAGTCTTCTCTCTCTTCTTTTTAACAAGGTTGGCTAATGGTTTATCTATCTTATTAATTCTTTCGAAGAACCAACTCCTGGTTCTCTAATCTGTTCCACAGTTCTGGTCTCAATTTCGTTGAGTTCTGCTCGAATTTTAATTAACTGTCTTCTTCTGCTGGGTGTAGGGTCCATCTGCTGTTTCTTCTCAAGCTCTTTTAAGTGTAAGGTTAGCTTTTGTATTTGAGTTCTTTCCAGTTTTTGAATGGATGCTTGTATTGCGATGTATTTCCCCCTTAGGACTGCTTTTGCTGCATCCCAAAGATTTTGAACAGTTGTATCTTCATTGTCATTAGTTTCCATGAATCTTTTTAATTCTTCCTTAATTTCCTGGTTGACCCTTTCATCTTTTAGCAGGATGGTCCTTAACCTCCACGTGTTTGAGGTCCTTCCAAACTTTTTGTTGTGATTTAATTCCAATTTCAAGGCATTATGGTCTGAGAATATGCAGGGGACGATCCCAATCTTTTGGTATCGGTTCAGACCCGATTTGTGTCCCAATATGTGGTCTATTCTGGAGAAAGTTCCACGTGCACTTGAGAAGAATGTGTATTCAGTTGAGTTTGGATGTAAAGTTCTGTAGATATCTGTGAAATCCATCTGGTCCAGTGTCTCATGTAAAGCTCTCGTTTCTTTGGAGATGTTGTGCTTAGAAGACCTATCGAGGGTAGAAAGAGCTAGATTGAAGTCACCAAGTATAAGTGTATTATTATCTAAGGATTTCTTCACTTTGGTTATTAATTGGTTTAAATATTTGGCAGCTCCCACATTCGGGGCATATATATTGAGGATTGTTAAGTCCTCTTGTTGGATAGATCCTTTAAGTATGAGATAGTGTCCCTCTTCATCTCTCACTACAGTCTTCGGGGTAAATTTTAGTTTATCTGATATAAGGATGGCTACCCTGCTTTCTTTTGAGGACCATTTGAATGGTAAATGGTTCTCCAACCTTTTATTTTCAGGTTGTAGGTGTCCTTCTGTCTAAAATGAGTCTCTTGTAGACAGCAAATAGATGGGTCCTGCTTTTTTATCCAGTCTGAAACCCTGCGCCTTTTGATGGGGTCATTAAGCCCATTCATGTTCAGAGTTAGTATCGAAAGATATGAGTTTAGTGTCATGATATCTATTCAGTCCTTGTTTTTGTGGATTGTTCCACTGAACTTCTTCTTAAAGGGGAATTTTAAGAGTCCCCCTTAAAATTTCTTGCAGAGCTGGTTTGGAGATCACATATTCTTTCAGTTCCTGCCTGTCTTGGAAGCTCTTTATCTCTCCTTCCATTTTGAATGAGAGCCTTGCTGGATAAAGTATTCTTGGTTGCATGTTCTTCTCATTTAGGACCCTGAATATATCCTGCCAGCCCTTTCTGGCCTGCCAGGTCTCTGTGGAGAGGTCTGCTGTTACCCTGATACTCCTTCCCATAAAAGTCAGGGATTTCTTGTCTCTTGCTGCTTTAAGGATCTTGTCTTTATCTTTGGAATTTGGAAGCTTCACTATTAAATGTCGAGGTGTTGAACGGTTTTTATTGATTTTAGGGGGTGATCTCTCTATTTCCTGAATCTGAATGCCTGTTTCCCTTCCCAGATTAGGAAAGTTTTCAGCTAGGATTTGTTCAAATACATATTCTGGCCCTCTGTCCCTTTGGGCTCCCTCGGGAACCCCAATTAAACGTTTTTCTTCCTCAGGCTGTCGTTTATTTCCCTTAATCTGTCTTCATGGTCTTATAATTGTCTGTCTCTTTTTTTCCTCAGTTTCCCTCTTTGCCATCAACTTGTCTTCTATGTCACTCACTCATTCTTCCACCTCGTTAACCCTTGTCGTTAGGACTTCTAGTTTTGATTGCATCTCATTCAATTGATTTTTAATTTCTGCCTGATTGGATCTAAATTCTGCAGTCATGAAGTCTCTTGAGTCTTTTATGCTTTGTTCTAGAGCCACCAGTAGCTGTATAACAGTGCTTCTGAACTGGCTTTCTGACATTGAATTGTAATCCAGATTTTGTAACTCTGTGGGAGAGAGGACTTTTTCTGATTCTTCTTTTGAGGTGAGGTTTTCCGTCTAGTCATTTTCCTCAGTGCAGAGTGGCCAAAAACAAGTTGTACGGGGAAAAGGAGAATAAAAGAGGAGAGAAAGAAGGAAAGAAAGAAGAAAAAGAAAAAAAGGAAGAAAAAAAGGAAAAAAGAGAAGAAAAAGAGAAAGAAAAAGAAAGAGGTGAAAAAAAGGGGTGGGGGAAGCAATCAGGAATCAAAAAGAAAAAAAAGAAAAGAAAAAGAAAAAAAAAAGAAAAAAGAAAAGAAAAGAAAAAAACCCCACAGAGGAGTATCTTCAGATTCTGTATACTTAAGTCCCTTGACTTCCTTCCCCTGGAACTGGTCGGTCTCGCAGGTCTTCTGGGGGAGGGGCCTGTTGTGCTGATTTTCAGGTGTTAACACTTGGGGGAGCTGCTCCGCTCCCTGCCTGGTGCAGGGCTCAGTGGGGGTTGTTTACCCCGTGAGGCCCCTGGAGGAACCGCCCCTGTGGCTTCAGCAGCTCCGGAAACCTGGCTTCAGCTCCCGCAGGAGCTGCGGAGAGCAGAGAGGGGAGCTCTCCGCCTGCAGGGCCTGGAGGCTCGGGGGCGGGGCCGCTGGTCCGCTCAGCTCCGGGCAGGAGCGTCCTTGCTGTCCTGGGCCCTCCCGGCCTCTGCCTGTCCCGGGGGAGGCCGGATCCTGGGCTGTGCTCCCGGCGCTGCGCTGTTGGATTCGCGCTCCCGGTGGCGCAGCCGCCTCTCCGCGGAGCCGCCGCCCGAGCCCCTCGGAGCTGTTCCCGGGGCCGCGCAGCCCCCTCCGCACGGAGCCTCTTCTGCGGGAGCCGCCGCCGCCGAGCTGCTCCCGGAGCCACGCAGCCCCCTCCGCGGAGCCGCCGCCCGAGCCCCCCTCCGAGCTGCTCCGGGTCCCGCCGTGCGCTGCAGCCCTTAGGGAGCTCGGCGCACTCTCCTGCGCGCGCCACAGGTGCCTGTTAGTGTCCCAGGGAGCCCGAGGGCATCCCCGCCCTCCCGGGTCCTGCTCTAACTCCCTGCGGGCCCCTTTCCGCCCGGGAAGGTCGGTGCAGCTCCTGCTCCTCCGGGACGGGGCTCTCCTGTCCTGGGGACACTCGCCCCGGCCTCAGCCCGGCTCCTCGCGGGGCCCCTCCCCCTTGGAGGCCTTTTGTGTCTTTATTTCTTTTTCCCCGTCTTCCTACCTTGATAGAAGCGCGAACTCTTCTCTCTGTAGCGTTCCAGCTGGTCTCTCTTTAACTCTCAGGCCGAATTCGTAGATTTTCAGGATGATTTGAAGGTTTTCTAGGTAATTTGGTGGGGACAGGTGATTTGGGGATCCTACACTTCCTCCATCTTGCCCCTCCTCCCCTTAGCTAAAACTTTTATGATGTAACCTAGACAAGCTATTTAACCCCTCAGAACATTGTTTCTTCAAACATAAAATCAGTTTAAAAATGCAAATATTAAATCAGATTAAAATAATACTAAAAATATCATACAGTTGTGTAATGATTAAATAAAATAACAAATTTAAAGTAGTTGGAAGGGTCTTTGACATAAAATTAGAATTCACTGAACATTAGCTCACACTTTCTCTCCCCCCCCACTTTCTCTCTCTCTCTCTCTCTCACACACACACACACACACACACACACTTACACTTTGCCTTTTAGCCTTTAAGCACAACCATGAGTGAGTGGCTTAATCAGGACACTTTTGTAATCCCTTATAACCTTCAGAATGATATGACTGTATGCTTTTCTGTATTTTTAGATGTCATTCCCTTTTCTTCTTAATAGCATCAATTTCATTTCTTTCAGCTTTCTTGAGATACTGTTTATACAAAGCCATGAAATTTATTCCTCTTTTTGCTTTTTGTTTCGTTTACATTTTGAAATTATTTTTACCAACATTCATGGATTTTTTACTTTTTACCATAAAACTTTTCATATAAGTAGGCTTATATTTTCAAATAAATTTTAAACTCCTCTAGTTGGGACCATGTCATGCTGCCTCTCATTTCACTAAGCACTAATCTGGATTTGGTCACTCAGCTATTACTCAAAAGACATTCATTAAAATTGATAATTTGACAAGAAATGACTCTTTTCTAGAACAGAGATTCTCACATTTTATAGATCTTAGAGATAAAGTAAGAGTATATACTTTTTTTTTTAAAAAAAGATTTTATTTATTCATGAGAGACAGAGAGAGAGAGAGGCAGAGACACAGGCAGAGGGAGAAGCAGGCTTCAAGCAGGAAGGCCAATGTGGGACTTGATCCTGGGACTCTGGGATCATGCCCTGAGCCAAAGACAGATGCTCAACCACTGAGCCACCCAGGTATCCCAGAAGTATGTAATTATAGAAAAAATCATAACCACGACTAAATAACCTTTAGTTACTTATAAAAGGAATATTGTAATTTTTAATTTAAATTAAAAATATTTTTAAAATATTGGAGATGGTTAAGTCATTGGCTTTTATTTGAATGGCTCCATTGAAGATCAGGCTATTATTCCATATCCATGAAAATGATTTCCTATGTGTTATCTCAGTAAATAGTAACACAAAATACACAGAGATTCCTGTTACATCTAATGTGTTAATTAAAAAATAAGTGTACATTTATGGCTTATACCTTTTTGAGTTAATTAGATAATAAATTACTTCCTAGTTAGGATTCTGAGAGTATAATAGCTACCTGATTAAATTAAAACTTCATTTGGCACACCAATTTTAATTTAAATTAAGATGTCTGATGGGAGCCACCTGTGGTTATCCTGACATCCTTTGTGACAGCTTTCCTACCTAGGGATATTAGTCTACTACAAACGGAAGTACTTGTCTCTTTGTTTCAAGTTCTTCACTTAGGCAGTGACATGAAAAACACTCTTGGAGCTTGAAATATATTTTTCTCCACCATACTGATTTAGTAGTAAAAATCTATGCAGGAAAAAAATGACTTTTGGGTTTATCAACTTTTCATTCAGGATTTTTTAAAATAATGGGATGCCTGGGTTGCTTAGTGGTTAAGCGTCTCCTTAGACTCAGGGCGTGATCCCAAGGTCCTGGGATTGAGTCCTGCATCAAGCTCACCCCAGGGAGCCTGCTGCTCCCTCTGCCTATGTCTCTGCCTCTCTCTCTGTGTCTCTCATGAATTAAAAAAAATTACATTTCCTCATCTCTAGACCATTTAAAAAGCAATGTGATAGAGGCAGTTTTTCATATATATCAGTTTCTTGTATCTTTCAAGTCATAAAAGGAGCCTTATGACTCCTCTTTAGTTGTAAGTTTTTACTCAAGTACTTCTGAGTAATTTATTAACTTCATATTTTTTGTATCTATCCTGTTAATTATTTTCTTATAACAAGTCTTTTATAATATAAAATATTAAAAATATATTTATATATTATAAATTATATATTTTGTTATATATATTATATATTTTAAGATATATATTTATATAAAATATAAATCTGTATTTATATTATAATTTTATATATTATAATTATGATGATATGACTGTGCATTGTGCTTAGAAGTCAGTCATCATTTCTTTTTTCTTCTTCCCACCATTTGTCTTTTAAAAATTTCCTAAATCATTCTCTTCTTCAATTTTTCTCATTTTCACTTTCAGACCTTTGTTCCATATTAAAGGTTTACATTTTCCTTTAATTTACTTAATTTTAGGATAATAAACATTATCCTTTTTGAAAAAGTCATAACCATTTATTTTTAAAGGCAAAAAACTAAAGTATATTTAGAAGTGTAAAAGTAAAGCTTTATTTGACAATATCTTTTATTATATAGCAATTATAATTCCCCTTAATATATAAGAAGCAAACTAAAACATTAGATGGAAATATATTTTAATTTATTTTTGAAATTAGCATCTGAGCTTTAATGAAGTATAAAAAGTTTAACTGTGTGTGAAAACTTCTTAAATCATTTTCTTTTTTGCTGAGTTTATAAATGGCTTATGGAAGTCAGTTTTATTATATAGTATAAGTATTATAAATATTAAGGTTTTTATAAGTATTAAGGGATTTAACAATGGGAGAAATGATGTATATAGAACAATAAAGACTATGAAATGAAACCATCAACAAAATAAAGGCAACCTTCTAAATGGGGGAAATATCTGCAAAACATATGTCTGATAAGAGGTTATTATCCAAAATATTTAAAGAATTCATACAACTCAGCAGCAAGAAAAGCCCCAAACAATCCAATTTAAAAATATGCAAAGGATTTGAGTAGACTTTTTTCCAAAGAAGATATACAGATGATCAATAGGTACATGAAAAAGGTGCTCAACATCACTCATCATTAGGGAAATGCAAATCAAAACCAAAATGAGATAATCACCTCCCATCTGTTAGAATGGCTGGAATTAAAAAGACAAGAAATAGCAAGTTTGGAGAGTATGTAGAATAAAAGGAACCCTTGTGCACTGCCAACGGGCATGTAAATTGGACAGCCACTATGGAAAATGATATGTATGGAGGTTCCTCAAAAAATTAAAAATAGAACCATCATATAATCCAACAACTCCACTTCCAGGCATTTATTCCAAGAAAATGACGACACTAATTTGAAAATATACACACCCCTGTTCATTACAGCATTATTTACAATAGCCAAGACATGGAAACAAGTGTCTATCAATGGATGAATGGATAAAGAAATGTGATTAATCAATCTCTCTATCTATCCTTATGTAATGGAATATTATTTAGCTATCAAAAAGACTGAAATCTTGCTACTTGCAACAACATAGATGTACCTTGAGGGCATTATGCTAAGAAAAATAAATCAGATAGAGAAACTCAAATACCATATGATCTTACTTATATGTAGAATCTAAAAAATAACAAAACAAACAAAAAATAACCCCATAGATACAGAAATGTGTGTGTGTGTGGGGGGGGTGGGATGGCTAAGGGGAATCAAAGGCAAAATTTTTTAAAAATACCTAAGTCACCGGGATGTAATATACAGCATGGCAATTATAGTTAAAATTACTGTTTTGCTTATTGGGAGTTTCTAAAAGTAAATCATAGAAGTTCTTATCACAAGAAAAAAGTCTGTAACCATGTACAGTGGATGTTAAGTAGGATGTTAAATAGATTTATTATGGTAATCACTTTGCAATATATGAAAATATCAAATCATTATATTTTACACCTAAAACTAATTTAATGTTGTAACTCAATTATAGCTCTACAAAAAATATTCTTGAGACTACAAAAATATTCTGAGAAATTTCAAGAACAAGTCACACTTTAATGTTAAAAAGTTACCCTTAACTTTCATAGTGAAAAACCAACATTGCCTTTCTGTTTTGATGCATATGTGTCTTTGCTTATACACTAAGAATGTTTTCTCTCTTTTCCTCCTGCCCCCAACACTCCCCCTTTTGCTACCAATTTTCTATGCATTTTGGTAGGGAACTGATGCTTGAGGAAGAAACAATGCCTTTTGACTTGCTTTCAGAAAGACATTTCTCACACCATGCATGAGAGGAACTAGAAAGGACCATCTAAACACAGACTGCCTCTTTATATGAAACTTCTCTAGATACCCTTTTCAGACCAAATCTTATTCAAAAGACACTGTCAAATGATAAGAATAGCAGTTGACCAAAAGCAGTAGAGTTCCTATGTCATGAATATCCACTCAACCACTTCACTCTACCATAGTGCCAGTGAAAAAAGGAAAATGGCTATTTTTGTACTCCCTACAGAGAAAGCATCCTGGGAAAATAGCAGCATTTGACTAGCCACTCTTCAGTGCTTGAGCAGAATTCAATCATGGTGTTTTTAGAGTTTAGACTATCTTCTAAAATGCAACAATACACACCTTGAACAATCTCTTTAGGTATGTCAGGACCTTAGGAAGGCAGACAGACAGAGATCTCTGAGTCTCCCTTTGGAAAGGAACAGCACAATTTACTTTTGCTTACACACCTTTTTCCTTGTTAGTGAAACGTGCTGAAGGGGAATGTGATTTTATTTCCAGACATCTATCCATGCCAACTCTCTTATTCAACTTCTTATTCCCATATCCATATTCAAGCAATCCTCTTTTTCAATGATTCTGTCAGCTTGCTCTACATCCTTTCCCAAATTGTTACAGGTCAAGCTTCAGTTCCCTTTTTGATCCCAAACAATCATCTGGATGGTTTCCTAGCAGTAGCCAGGATTTGTTTGATCCATCTCCCTCAGCTCTTCTCTCTCCAACTGCTGAATTGTCTGTTTTTTCTGTATGGCTCCATGCACTGAGGATTGCACTCGCTTGGTCAGTTTATTTTTCCCCCCAATAACATCAATACTGATTTAGGCTGAGAAAAAGCAAAAATGGTTTGCCACTTTTAGACTTGGCCCCTTTGATTCTGCACATAAACAGACCTACAATACTATTTTGATGGATCATGCTGTCAAGAGATTGTTTGACTGCTATTCATTATATTCAATATTTTCTTTCTTTTTTGTTCAATATTTTCTATTGTTTTCCTGTGCTATAGATACTTGGAGATGGAAATGGAAATGATTTGAAATAGTTTCACTTGAACTGAGGAAGTGCAAGTCACTCAAAATCCTACTCTTCGTTGCAGAATAACAACAAACTGTCCGAAGGAGTATGAGAGAAGGGTAGGGATTCCTGGACACTGCCGAAGGCATTTAAACTTACGAGGAAGAAATATCATGTTCTATTCCCACCCAACCTCTGTAGCCTGGAGATGGTTTAGGGATCCAATGGCTGGTCCAGAAACTTTCCTACTGTTGTTGTTACTCCATGAGCACAGGCCAGGGCAGGGATTTTCATTTTCAATATGATCTCACAAAGACAGAATAAACATGTCATGTTAACACTACAAACAGTTGTTTCCTTGGTTAAAGGATTTGTGGATTACCTTGAGTTTATCAACCTGAGCTTTTATGTAACAAAAACACAAAAACTAATTTAATATTGCTTTGTTTAATTTTCATATTCAAATAAAGCTCAAGTTGAAATAATATTTGATAGAGAGTATACGTGAGGTAAATTATACTTTTACTTGATCTCCTCCTAAATGAAAGCCGCAGGGGTGTGTGTGTGTGTGTGTGTGTGTGTGTGTGTGTGTATTTTCAGGATATAGGAAGGAGAAGTAATAGAATCTATTGGTTGCTCTAAGAGGCTGATTTTATGTTTGTGTGAAAGAAAACTGAAGGAAATTATGAAATCC
>JAEUCK010000217.1:0-23002 GCA_017311455.1 Otocyon megalotis megalotis | reverse complement strand
GGTAAGGTTTAGGGTTAGGTTTCGAGTAAGGTTATGATTAGGGTTCGGGTAGGGGTTTTGTTTAGGGTTCGGATTAGTGTCAGGGTTAGGGTTAGCGTTAGGGTACGGGTTAGGGTTCGGTTGAGGGTGAGGGTTGGGGTACAGGAAGGTATAGGTTTAGGGTTAGGGTTACAATACGGTTTAGGGTACGGATTAGGGTTAGGGTAAGGGTTAGGGTTAAAAGGTAGGTGTAAATCACTGTATTCAACAAGATACACCTGAATACAAACCTGACGCTACCACATGCATTTCTTACAACCTCTCCTGAACCTAACGTAAGGATGCTAGCAGCTATGTCTACAAGCAGTCAGGATGCGGGAGGGTCCTGCCTTCACCTCAAGTCTCAAAAGGAAGCAAGCCTCGAAGGAAGCTTTCCCCTAGCTTCGTTGTTATGGTGGTGAGAACGTAGCTACATTGTAAGTCATGAGGTTCCATGAACCGCTCCACTGCAACTGGAGACAAAATAATTGAAGCCTACAGCTAGCCCCTTGTGTCCTTGAGCTTCTGACAATCATGTCTAGTGTAGATGTTTGAAATTCCATATGAAGGCCGTGTAGAACTGTGAGGCAGTGAGTGTGAGCTCAACTCTGGGAAGTAAGTTGACTTTGGACAGGGCATTCAGCTAGCTTCTCATGTATGGAACTTAGTATGTTGCACCAGTCTAAGACAGGAATTAGTAGGAAATCGCTGGATTGAGCTTGGAGGCACCAGTCTTTGGGCCCTGAATTTCCCCTTACGTCTCGCAAAACTTCAGTCACGCATCGAGCCTAGGCATTTTAGGAGCGACGTGTACCTGCAGGCAGGATGTGGGAGGCATACGGAGTATGCTCAACTCTCAGAAGTGTGTATGCCTGTGAGGCAGATATCTGCTACCCACTCATACATGGCAGTTAGAACCTAGCTATACTCTAATTGAAGAAGTCAGGTGTATTTAACAAGATACACCTGAATACAGGCCTGAGGCTTCCACATGCATTTCTCACAACCTCTCCCAGCACCTACAATAAGGATGTTAGCAGCTATGTCTACAAGCATTAAGCAGGCGTGAGGCTCCTGCCTTGAGCTCAACTCCCAAAAAGAGGCATGCCTAGAAGCCAGCTTTCAACTAGCTGCGTTTATATGGCCATGAGAATGTAGCAGTATTCTAAGTAAGGAGGATCCAAGAGTAACACTCGACAGGACCTGGAGACACCCTCCAGTTCTGCATTATTCCACATGCATCTCACAAGCCTCCTACAAACGTCTAAGTTGAAGATGTTCGTAAATAATTCTGTAGGCACAGTGGAACAGTCAGGGACTGGGGGGAGCTCGACTCTGGGAAGTTAGTTGCCTTTGGACATGGCATTCAGCTAGCTTCTCACGTAAGGAACTTAGTTTGCAGCACCAGTCTTAGACAGGAATTACTAGGAAATCGCTGGATTGAGCTTTGAGGTACTAGTCTTGTGGGCCAGGAATTTCCACTTACGTCTCCCAACACTTCAGTCACGCATTTAGCCTAGGCCTTTTTAGGAGCGACATGTACATGCAGGCAGGATGTGGGAACAAAGGCCGTATTCTCAACACTCAGAAGTGTGTATGGCTTCGAGACAGATATCTGCTACCCACTCATACATAGGAGTGAGAACATAGCTATACTCTAATTGTAGAAGTCAGGTGTATTCAAATAGATACACCTGAACAGGCCTAACGCTTCCACATGGATTTCCAACAACTTCTCTGGGGACGAAACGTAAGGATGTGAGCAGCTATGTCTACAAGAAGTCAGGTTGCGGGAGGGTCTTGCCTTGATCTCACAGCTCAAAAGGAAGCAAGCCTCGAAGGCAGCATTCCCCTATGTTATCGTGGCAGTGAGAACGTAGCTACAAGGTAAGTCATGAGGGTCCATGTATACCGCTCTACTTCAGCTGGAGACAAAAGCTTTGAAAACTGCAGCTAGCCCTTGTGTCCTATAAGCTTCTAACAAACATGTCTATTGAGGATGTTCGTAACTCATTCTGCAGGCAGTTAACAACTGTGAAGGACTGGGTGTGAGCTCAACTCTGGGAAGTAAGTTGCCTTTAAACATGGCATTCAGCTAGGTTCTCATGTATGGAACCTAGTATGTAGCACCACTCTAAGACAGGAATTAGTGGGAAATCGCTGGATTGAGCTTGTAGGAACTAGTCTTCTCAGCCGGGAATATCCCCTTACGTCTCCCAACACTTCAGTCACACATCAAGCCTAGGCCTTTTAGGAGCGACGTGTACCTGCAGGCAGAGGCCGTATGCTCAACTCTCAGAAGTGTGTATGCCTGCGAGGCAGATATCTGCTACCCACTCATACATGGGAGTTAGAACCTAACTACACTCTAATTGAAGAAGGCAGGTGGAAATCACTGTATTCAACAAGATATACCTGAATAAAGGCCTCACACTTCCACATGCATTTCTCACAACGTCTCCCAGCACCTGATATAAGGATGTTAGCAGCTATGTCTACAAGCAGTCTGGATGCGGGAGGGTCCTGCCTTGAGCTCAACTCTCAAAAGGAAGCAAGTCTCGAAGGCAGCTTTCACCTAGCTTCATTCTTATGGCTGAAAGAACGTAGCTACATTGTAAGTCATGAGGTTCCATGTATACCTCTCTACTGCACCTGGAGAAACATTTATTGAACCCTGCAGCTAGCCCCTGGTGTCCTATGAGCTTCTGACAAACATGTCTAGTGAGGATGTTCAAAACTCATTCTGCAGGCAGTGTGGAACTGTGAGGGAGTGTGTGTGAGCTCAACTCTGAAAAGTAAGTTGCCTTTGGACACGGCATTCAGCTCGCTTCTCCCGTATGGAACTTAGTATGTAGCACCAGTCTAAGACAGGAATTAGTAGGAAATCGCTGGATTGAGCTTGTAGGCACTAGTCTTGTCAGCCGGGAATTTCCCCTTACGTCTAACAACACTTCAGTAACGCATCGAACCAAGGGATTTGAGGAGCGACGTGTACCTGCACGCAGGAGGTGGGAGGAACAGGCCGTATGCTCAACTCTCAGAAGTGTGTATGCCTGCGAGGCAGATATCTGCTACCCACACATACATGGGAGTTAGTACCTAGCTGCAGTCCAATTGAAGAAGGCAGGTGGAAATCACTGTATTCAACAAGATACAGCGGAATACAGGCCTGACGCTTCCACATGCATTTCTCACAACGTCTCGCAGCACCTAACCAGGGATGTTAGCAGTTATGTCTACAAGCATTCAGGATGCCAGAGGGTCCTGCCATGAGCTCAAATCTCAAAATGAAGCAAGTCTCAAAGGCACCGTTCTCCTAGCTTCGTTCTTATGGCTGTGAGAACGTAGCTACATTGTAAGTCATGAGGTTCCATCTATACCTCTCTACTGCACCTGTAGACACATTTATTGAAGCCTGCAAATTGCCCCTTGTGTCCTATGAGCTTCTGACAAACATGTCTAGTGAGGATGTACGAAACTCATTCTGCAGGCAGTGTGGAACTGTGAGGGTTCTGTGTGAGTACAACTCTGGGAAGTAAGTTGCCTTTGGAAATGGCATTCAGGTAGCTTCTCCCATATGGAAATTAGTATGTAGCACCAGTCTAAGACAGGAATTCCTAGGAAATCCCTGGACTGAGCTTGCAGTAACTATTCTTTTCAGCCGGGAATTTCCCCTTACGTCTCCCAACACTTCAGTCACGCATCGAGCCCAGGCATTTTAGGAGCGACGTGTACCTGCAGGCAGGATGTGGGAGGAACTTGCCATGTGCTAAACTCTCAGAAGTGGGAAGTAAGTTGCCTTTGGACAGGGCCTTCAGCTAGCCTCTCCCGTTTGGAACTTACGATGTAGCACCAGTCTAAGACAGGAATTAGTAGGAAATCGCTGGATTGAGATTGTAGGAACTAGTCTTGTCAGCAGGGTGTTTCCACTTACACCTCCGAACACTTTAGTCAATGCATCGAGCCTAGGCATTTTCTGAGCGACGTGTACCTGCATTCAGGATGTGGGAGGAACAGTCCATATGCTCAACTCTCAGAAGTGTGTATGCCTGCGAGGCAGCTATCTGCTGCCCAGTCATACATGGGAGTTTGAACCTAGCTACACTCCAATTGAAGAAGACAGGTGGAAATCACTGTATTCAACAAGATACACCGGAATAGAGGCCTGACGCTTCCACATGCATTTCTCACAATGTCTCTCAGCACCTAACCAGGGATGCTATCAGTTATGTCTATAAGAATTCAGGATGCGGGAGGGTCCTGCCTTGAGCTCAACTCTCAAAAGGAAGCACGTCTCGAAGGCAGCATTCTCCTAGCTTCGTTCTTATGGCCGTAAGAAAGTAGCTACATTGTAAGTCATAGATTCCATGTATACCGCTCTACTGCAACTGGAGACACATTCATTGAAGCCTGCAGCTAGCCCTTTGTGTCCTCTGAGCTTCTGACTAACATGTCTAGGGAGTATGTTCGAAACTCATTCTGCAGATACTGTGGAACTGTGAGGGAGTGTGTGTGAACTCAACTCTGGGAAGTAAGTTGCCTTTGGACCGGGCATTCAGCTAGCTTCTCCAGTTTGGAACTTAGGATGTAGCACCAGTCTAAGACAGGAATTAGTAGGAAATCACTGGATTGAGCTTGTAGGAACTAGTCTTGTCAGCAGGGTATTTCCAATTATATCTCCGAACACTTCAGTCACACAGCGAGCCTAGACCTTTTCGGAGCAACGTGTTCCAGCAGGCAGGATGTGGGAGGCACCGGCCGTATGCTCAACTCTCAGAAGTCTGTATGCCTGTGAGGCAGATATCTACTATGCACTCATACATGGGTGTTAGAACCTAGCTACACTCTAATTGAAGAAGGCAGGTGGAAATCACTGTATTCAATAAGATACACCTGAATACAGGACTGACGCTTCCACATGCATTACTCACAAGGTCTTCCAGCACCTATCATAAGGATGGTAGCAGCTATGTCTACAAGCAGTAAGGATGCGGGGGGTCCTACCTTGAGCTCAATTCTCAAAATGAAGCAATTCTCGAAGGCAGCTCTCAACTAGCTTCGTCCTTATGGCCGTGAGAATGCAGCTACATTGCAAGTCACGAGGTTACATGCAGATATCTACTATGCACTCATACATGGGTGTTAGAACCTAGCTACACTCTAATTGAAGAAGGCAGGTGGAAATCACTGTATTCAACAAGATACACCTGAATACAGGACTGACGCTTCCACATGCATTACTCCCAACGTATCCCAGCACCTAACATAACTATGGTAGGAGCTATGTCTACAAGCAGTAAGGATGCGGGAGGGTCCTGCCTTCAGGTTAACTCTCAAAAGGAAGCATGCCTAGAAGCCAGCTTTCAACTAGCTGCGTTCTTATGGCTGTGAGAACCTAGCAGTATTCTAAGTCAGGAGGTTCTAAGAATGCTACTCTACTGCAACTGGCGACACGGTTGAAGTGTGCATTATTCCACTTGCTTCTCACAAGCCTCTGACAAACGTCTTGGGTGAAGATGTTGTAACACATTCAGCAGGCAGTATGGAGCTGTGAGGGACGGGGGTGAGCTCAACTCTGGGAAGTAAGTTGCCTTTGGACACGGCATTCAGCTAGCTTCTCACGTATGGAACTTAGTATGCAGCACCAGTCTAAGACAGGAATTAGTAGGAAATCGCTGGATTGAGCTTGTAGGCACTAGTCTTGTCGGCCGCGAATTTCCCATTATGTCTCCCAACACTTCAGTCACGCATCGAGCCTAGGCCTATTAGGAGCGCCGTGTACCTAGGGCAGGATGTGGGAGGCACCGGCCGTTTGCTCAACTCTCAGAAGTGTGTATGCCTGCGAGGCAGATATCTACTACGCACTCATACATTGGTGTTAGAACCTAGCTACATTCTAATTGAAGAAGGCAGGTGGAAATCACTGTATTGCACAAGATACACCTGAATACAGGACTGACGCTTCCACATGCATTACTCACGTCTCCCAGCACTAACATAAGGATGTTAGCAGCTATGTCTACAAGAAGTCAGGATGCGGGAGGGTCCTCCCTTGAGCTCAACTCTCAAAGGAAGCATGCCTAGAAGCCAGCTTTCATCTAGCTGCGTTCTTATGACTGTGAGAACCTAGCAGTATTCTAAGTCAGGAGGTTCTAAGAATACTACTCTACTGCATCTGGCGACACGTTCGAAGTGTGCATTATTCCACTTGCTTCTCACAAGCCTCTGACAAACGTCTAGGGCGAAGATGTGTGTAACACATTCAGCAGGCAGTATGGAACTGTGAGGGACAGGGGTGAGCTCAACTCTGGGAACTAAGTTGCCTTTGGACACGGCATTCAGCGAGCTTCTCACGTATGGAACTTAGTATGTAGCACCAGTCTAAAACAGGAATTAGTAGGAAATCGCTGGATTGAGCTTGTAGGCACTAGTCTTGTCGGCCGCAAATTTCCCCTTACGTCTCCCAACACTTCAGTCACGCATCGAGCCTAGGCCTATTAGGAGTGCCGTGTACCTGCAGGCAGGATGTGGGAGGCACAGGCCGTATGCTCAACTCTCAGAAGTGTGTATGCCTGCGAGGCAGATATCTACTACGCACTCATACATGGGTGTTAGAACCTAGCTACATTCTAATTGAAGAAGGCAGGTGGAAATCACTGTATTCCACAAGATACACCTGAATACAGGACTGACGCTTCCACATGCATTACTCACGTCTCCCAGCACTAACATAAGGATGTTAGCAGCTATGCCTACAAGCAGTAAGGATGCGGGAGGGTCCTGCCTTGAGCTCAACTCTCAAAAGGTAGCAAGTCTCGAAGGCAGCTCTCAACTAGCTTCGTCCTTATGGCCGTGAGAATGCAGCTACATTGTAAGTCATGAGTTTCCATGTATACCGCTATACTGCACCTGGAGACACAAGCATTGAAGCCGGCAGCTAGCCTCTTCTTTCCTATGAGCTTCTGACAAACATGTCCAGTGAGGATGTTCGTAACTCATTCTGCAGGCAGTGTAGAACTGTAAGGGACCGGGTGTGAGCTCAACACTGGTAAGTAAGTTGCCTTTGGACAAGGCATTCAGCTAGCTTCTCACATATGGAACTTAGTATGTAGCACCAGTCTAAGAGAGGAATTAGTAGGAAATCGCTGGATTGAGCTTGTAGACACTAGTCTTGTCGGCCGCGAATTTCCCCTTACGTCTCCCAACACTTCAGTCACGCAGTGAGCCTAGGCCTTTTAGGAGCGACGTATACCGGCAGGCAGTTTGTGGGAGGCACCAGCCGTATGCTCAACTCTCAGAAGTGTGTATGCCTGCGAGGCAGATATCTGCTACCCACTCACACATGGGAGTTAGAACCTAGCTACACTCTAATTGAAGAAGGCAGGTGGAAGTCACTGTATTCCACAAGATACAGTTGAATACGGGTTGACGCTTCCACATGATTCTCACAACGTCTCCCAGCACATAACATAAGGATGTTAGCAGCTATGTCTACAAGCAGTCAGATGCGGGAGGGTCCTGCCTTGAGCTCAACTCTCAAAAGGAAGCAAGTCTCGAAGGCAACTCTCAACTAGCTTCGTCCTTATGGCCGTGAGAATGCAGCTACATTGTAAGTCACGAGGTTCCATGTATACCACTATACTGCACCTGAAGACACAAGCATTGAAGCCGGCAGCTAGCCTCTTCTTTCCTATGAGCTTCTGACAAACATGTCTAGTGAGGATGTTCGTAACTCATTCTGCAGGCAGTGTAGAACTGTAAGGGACCGGGTGTCAGCTCAGCACTGGTAAGTAAGTTGCCTTTGGACAAGGCATTCAGCGAGCTTCTCACGTATGGAACTTAGTATGTAGCACCAGTCTAAGACAGGAATTAATAGGAAATCACTGGATTGAGCTTGTAGGCACTAGTCTTGTCGGCCGCAAATTTCCCCTTACGTCTCCCAACACTTCAGTCACGCAGTGAGCCTAGGCCTTTTAGGAGCGACGTATACCGGCAGGCAGGATGTCGGAGGCACAAGCCGTATGCTCAACTCTCAGAAGTGTGTATGCCTGCGAGGCAGATATCTGCTTCGCCCTCATACATGGGTGTTAGAACCTAGCTAAACTCTAATTGAAGAAGGCAGGTGGAAATCACTGTATTCAACAAGATACACCTGAATTCACGGTTAGGTTTAGGGTCAGCGTATGGGTAATGATTACGGTTAGGGTTAGGGTTAGGGTAAGGTTTAGGGTATGGGTAAGGGTTACGGTTAGGTTTAGGGTTAGGGTTAGGGTAATGGTACGGGTAATGGTTACAGTTAAGGTTAGGGTTAGGCTTCGGTTTACGGTACTGCTTAGGGTTCGGTTTAGGGTTAGGGATCGGGTAGGGTTACGGTTAGGGTTAGGGTGAGGGTTAGGGTTAGGGTACGGGTCAGGAGTACGTTTAGTGTTAGGGTTAGGGTTATGGTTAGTGTTTCGGTACAGGATACGGTTAGGGTTAGGGTTAGAGTTCGGTTAAGGGTTAGGGTTAGGGTTTTGTATGGGTAACGGTTACGTTTACGGTTAGTATTAGGGTTAGAGTAGGGTTAGGGTTAGAGTACCGGTAAGGGTTACGGTTAGGTTTAGGGTTAGGGTTAGGTTAGGGTTAGGGTAAGTGTTAGGGTTAGGTTTAGTGTTAGGGTTAGGGTGCGGGTAAGTGTTACAGTTAGGGTTAGGTTTAGGGTTAGGTTTAGGGTGAGGGTTAAGGTACGGTTTAGGGTTAGGGTTAGGCTTAGGGTTACTGTCTGGGAGGGGTTATGGTTAGGGTTAGGGTTACGGTACGGGTTACGGTTAGGGTTCGGGTTAGGATTAGGGTTAGGGTCAGGGTTAGGATTACGGTTTGGGTTAGGGTTAGGTTTAGGGTTAGGAATCAGGTATTGGTTAGGGTTAGGGTTAGGGTTATGATACGGGTTAGGGTTAGGGTTAGGGTTAGGTTTAGGTTCGTGTAAGGGTTAGGTTTAGGTCTAGGTTTAGTGTTAGGGTATGTGTAAGCGTTACGGTTAGATTTAGTTATAGGTTTAGTGTTAGGTGTGGTTTAGGCTTAGGTTTAGGTTTAGGGTTATTTTTAGGGTTAGGTTTAGGGTTAGGGTATGGGTAAAGGTTATGGTTAGGGTTAGGTTTAGGGTTAGGGTTACGGTACGGGTTAGGTTTAGGGTCAGGGTTAGGGTTCGGGTTAGGGAACGGGTAACTGTTACGGTTAGGGTTAGTGTTAGGGTTAGGGTTAGGGTTACAGAACGGGTTAGGGTTATGGTTAGGGTTAGGGTTAGGGTTAGGGTGTCGGTAAGGTTTAGGGTTATGGTTAGTGTTAGGGTTAGTGTCCGGGAAAGGGTTACGTTTAGCGTTAGGTTTAGGTTTAAGGTTAGAATGAGGGTACGGGTAAGGGTTACGGTAAGGTTTAGGGTTAGGGTTCGGGTAAGGGTTCGGGTTAGGGTTAGGGTTAGGGTTAGCATATGGGTAATGATTACGGTTAGGGTTAGGGTTAGGGTCAGGTTTAGTGTACGGGTAAGGGTTACGGTTAGGTTTAGGGTTAGGGTTAGGGTAAGGGTACGGGTAATGGTTACGGTTAAGGTTGGGGTTAGGTTTCGGTTTAAGGTACGGCTTAGGGTTCGGTTTAGGGTTAGGGTCGGGTAAGGGTTACGTTTAGGGTTAGTGTGAGTGTTAGGGTTAGGGTACGGGTCAGGATTACGTTTAGTGTTAGGGTTAGGGTTATGGTTAGTGTTTCGGTACAGGATACGGTTAGGGTTAGGGTTAGGGTTAGAGTTCGGGTAATGGTTGGGGTTAGGGTTTTGTATGGATAAGGGTTACGTTTAGGGTTAGTGTTAGGGTTAGAGTTAGGATTAGGGTTAGAGTACCGGTAAGGGTTACGGTTAGGTTTAGGGTTAGGGTTAGGTTTAGGGTTAGGTTTAGGGTTAGGGTTAGGGTTAGGGTTAGGGTTAGGGTTACGGTATGGGTTAGGGTTAGGTTCAGGGTTTGGGTAAGTGTTAGGGTTAGGGTTAGTGTTAGGGTTAGGGTGGGGTAAGTGTTACAGTTAGGGTTAGGATTAGGGTTAGGTTTAGGGTTACTGCCTGGGATGGCTTATGGTTAGGGTTAGGGTTACGGTACGGGTTACGGTTAGGGTTCGGGTTAGGATTAGGGTTAGGGTCAGGGTTAGGATTACGGTTCGGGTTAGGGTTAGGTTTAGGGTTAGGAATCAGGTATTGGTTAGGGTTAGGGTTATGATACGGGTTAGGGTTAGCTTTAGGGTTAGGTTTAGGTTCGTGTAAGGGTTAGGTTTAGTCTAGAGTTAGGGTTAGGGTATGTGTAAGGGTTACGGTTAGGTTTAGTTTTAGGTTTACTGTCAGGGTATGGTTTAGGCTTAGGTTTAGGTTTAGGGTTAGTTTTAGGTTTAGGTTTAGGGTTAGGGTACGGGTAAGGGTTATGGTTAGGGTTAGGTTTAGGTTAGGGTTACGGTACGGGTTAGGTTTAGGGTCACGGTTAGGGTTCGGGTTAGGGAACGGGTAACAGTTACGGTTAGGGTTAGTGTTAGGGTTAGGGTTTGGGTTACTGTACGGGTTAGGGTTAGGGGTAGGGTTAGGGTTAGGTTTAGGGTTCCGGTACGGGTTAAGGTTAGGGTTAGGGTTAGGGCTCGGTTAAGGGTTAGGGTTAGGGTTAGCGTTAGGGTACGGTTAAGGGTTATGGTTAGGATTAGGGTTAGGGTAACGATACGGATTAGGGATAGGTTTAGGTTTAGGTTTCGTGTAAGGGTTGGGATTAGTGTGAGGGTTAGGGTACATTTCAGTGTTATAGTTCGGGTTAGTGCTAGGTTTAGGTTTTTGGTTATGTTGGGTTACGGTACGGGCTAGGGTAGGTTTAGGGTTAGGGTTCAGGTAAGGGTTAGGGTTAGGGTTAGCGTTATGTTGAGGGTTAGGGTTCGGGGACGGGTAAGGATTACGGTTAGTGTTATGGTTAGGGTAAGGGTTAGGGTACGGGTAATGGTTACGTTTAGTGTTATGGTTAGGGGTAGGGTTTAGAGTTAAGGTTCTGATTAGGGTTAGGGTTAGGGTTAGGGTACGGATAAGGGTTACGTTTCGGGTTAGGGTTAGAGTTAGGTTTAGGGCCTGGGTAGGGGTAATGTTTACAGTTAGGGTTAGGCTTAGGGTTAGGGTTACGGTACGGGTTAGGGTTAGGTTTAAGGTTAGGGTAAGTGTTAGGGTTAGGTTTCTTCTTAGGGTTAGGGTTAGGGTAAGTGTTAGGGTTAGGGTTATGGTTAGGGTTAGGGTTTGGATTACGGTTCAGTTAGGGTTAGGGTTAAGGTTAGGGTTCAGGTATGTGTTAGGGTTAGGGTTAGGGCCAGGGTTATGGTACGGGTTAGGGTTAGGATTAGGTTTAGGGTTACTTTACGGTTAGGGAACGGGTAAGGGTTACGGTTAGGTTTAGGGTTAGGTTTAGTTTTACGGTACGGTTTAGGCTTAGGGTTAATTTTAGGGTTAGGTTTAGGGTTAGGTTACAGGTCAGGGTTACGGTTAAGGTTAGGGTTAGGGTTACTGTACGGGTTAGGGGTAGGTTTAGGGTTAGGGTTCGGGTATGGGTACGGGTAAGTGTTACGGTTAGGGTTAGGGTTAGGGTTAGGGTTACGGTACGGATAGGGTTAGGGTTAGGTTTAGGGTTAGGGTTAGAGTACGGGTAAGGTTTACGGTTTAGGTTAGTGTTAGGGTTAGGGTTACTCTACGGGTTAGGTTTCGGGATAGGGTTATGGTTCGGGGTAGGGTTAGGGTTAGCGTTACGATTATGTTTAGATTATGGGTAACTGTTACGGTTAGGGTTAGGTTTAGGGTTAGGGTTCAGTTAGGGTTACTGTACGTGTTAGGGTTAGGTTTAGGGTTAGGGTTAGTGTAAGCGGTAGCGTTAGGGTTAGTGTTAGGGTTAGGGTGCGGGTAAGGTTACGGATAGGGTGAAGGCTAGGGTTAGGGTTATGGTACGGGTTAGGGTTAGGGATAGGGTTATGGAGCGGGTTAGGTTTAGGGTTAGGGTTCGGGTTAGGGTTAGTGTACGGTAGGTTTATGGTTAGGGTTATGGTTAGGGTTAGGGTAAGGGTTAGGTTACGGGTTAGGGTTACAGTTAGGTTTAGTGTTAGGGTTAGGGTACAGGTAAGGGTTAAGTTTAAGGTTAGGGTTAGGGTTACGGTTATGGTTTCGGGAAAGGGTTAGGTTTAGGGTTAGGGTTAGTGTTAGGGTTCGGGTAAGTGTTACGGTTAGGGTTAGGGTTACGGTAGGGTTACGGTCTGGTTAGGGTTAGGGTTAGTGTTAGGGTTAGGGTTAGGGTTAGATTAGGTTTAGCGTTAGGGTACGGGTAAGGGTTACGGTTAGGATTAGTGTTAGGGTTAGGTTTAGGGTTAGGGTAAGGTTTAGGGTACGGGTAAGGGTTACACTTTGGGTTAGGGTTAGGGTTAGGATACGAGTAAGGGTTACGGTTTGGGTTAGGGTTGGGGTTATGGTACGGGTTAGGGTTAGGGTTAGTGTTTGGGTAAGGGTTAGGGTTAGAGTTAGGTTTAGCGTAAGGGTTCGGGTAAGGGTTACGGTTAGGATTAGTTTTAGGGTTAGTTGTAGGGTTATGGTAACGTTACGGGTTATGGTTAGTTTTAGGGTTATGTTTCGAGTAACGGTTTGGATTAGTGTTAGGGTTAGGGTACGGGTAAGAATTACGGATATGGTGACGGCTAGGGTTAGGGTTATGGTAAGGGTTAGGGTTAGGGATAGGGTTATGGAGCGGGTTAGGTTTAGGGTTAGGGTTCAGGTTAGGGTTAGGGTATGGGTAAGTTTTATGGTTAGGGTTATGTTTAGGGTTAGGGTAAGGGTTAGGGTATGGGTTAGGGTTACAGTTAGGTTTAGGGTTAGGGTTAGGGTTAGAGTACAGGTAAGGGTTAAGTTTAATGTTAGGGTTAGGGTTACGGTTATGGTTCGAGAAAGGGTTAGGTTTAGGGTTAGGGTTAGTGTTAGGGTTCGGGTAAGTGTTACGGTTAGGGTTAGGGTTACAATATGGTTATGGTACTGGTTAGGGTTAGCGTTAGTGTTAGGGTTAGGGTTAGGGTTAGAGTTAGGTTTAGCGTACGGGTAAGGGTTATGGTTAGGATTAGTGTTAGGGTTAGGTTTAGGGTTAGGGTAAGGTTTAGGGTACGGGTAAGGGTTACATTTAGGGTTAGGGTTAGGGTTAGGATACGAGTAAAGGTTATGGTTTGGATTAGGGTTAGGGTTACGGTACGGGTTAGGGTTAGGGTTTGGGTAAGTGTTAGGGTTAGAGTTAGGTTTACCGTAAGGGTACGGGTAAGGGTGTTGGTTAGTATTAGTGTTAGGGTTAGTTGTAGGGTTAGGGTAACGTTACGGGTTATGGTTAGGTTTAGGGTTACGTTTCGGGTAAGGGTTTGGATTAGTGTTAGGGTTAGTGTACGGGTTAGTTTTATGGTTCGGGTTAGTGTTAGGTTTAGGGTTAGGGTTAGGATTACGTTATGGGTTAGGTTTTGGTTTAGGGTTGGGTTCGGGTATGGGTTGTGTTAGGGTTAGGATTCGGTTGCGTGTAAGGTTTAGGCTACCAGTAAGGTTTACGGTTAGGGTTAGGGTTAGGGTTAGGGTTAGGGTTAGGGTAACGGTAAGGGTTAGGTTTAGGGTTAGGGTTAGGGTTCGGTTTACGGTACGGCTTAGGGTTCGGTTTAAGGTTAGGGTTCGGGTAAGGGTTACGGTTAGGTTTAGGGTGAGTGTCAGGGTTAGGGTACGGGTCAGGATTACGTTTAGTGTTAGGGTTAGGTTTATGGTTAGTGTTTTGTAAAGGATACGGTTAGGGTTAGGTTTAGGGTTTGGGTAAGGGTTAGGGTTAGGGTTTTGTATGGGTAAGGGTTACGGTTAGGGTTAGGGTTAGGCTAATTGTTATGGTTACGGTATAGGTTAGGGTTAGGTTTAGGATTAGGGTAGGTGTTAGGGTTAGGGTTAGTGTTATGGTTAGGGTATGGGAAAGGGTTAAGTTTAGCGTTAGGATTAGATTTAGGGTTAGAGTGAGGGTAAAGGTATGGTTAGGGTTAGAGTTAGGTTTAGGGTTATTGTCGGGGAAGGGTTATGGTTAGGGTTAGGGTTACGGTACGGGTTATGGTTAGGGTTAGGGTTCGGGTTAGTGTTAGGGTTAGGGTTAGCGCTAGGGTATGATTAAGGGTTATGGTTATGTTTAGTGTTACTGTTAGGGTTAGGGTTAGGGTAACGGTACGGGTTAGGGATAGGTTTAGGTTTAGGTTTCAGGTAAGGGTTAGGATTAATGTTAGGGTTTGGGTTCAGTTAAGTGTTACGGTTCGGGTTAGTGTTAGGTTTAGGGTTAGGGTTATGGTTAGGGTTACGGGACGGGCTAGGGTAGGTTTAGAGTTAGGAATCAGGTAAGGGTTAGGGTTAGGGTTAGGGTTAGAGGTAGGGTGAGATTTAGGAATCGTTGACGGGTAAGGATTACGTTTAGTGTTAGGGTTAGGGTTAGGGTTAGGATACGGGTAATGGTTACAGTTAGGGTTAGGCTTAGGGTTAGGGTTAACTTTCGGATTAGGGTTAGGGTTAGGCTTAGGGTACGGGTAAGGGTTACGGTTAGGGTTAGGGTTAGAGTTAGGGTTAGGTTTACGGTGCGGGTTAGGGTTAGGTTTAAGGTTAGGGTAAGTGTTAGGGTTAGATTTAGGGTTAGGGTTAGGTTACGGGTAAGGGTTAGGTTTAGGGTTAGGGTTACGGAATGGGTTACAGTTAGGGTTAGGGTTAGGATTAGGGTCGGGTAACAGTTAGGGTTAGGGTTAAGATTAGAGTTAGTCTTGGGGTTTGGATTACGGATCGGGTTAGGGTTAGGTTTAGGGTTCAGGTATCTGTTAGGGTTAGGGTTTTGCTACGTGTTAGGGTTAGGTTTAGTGTTAGGTTTAGGGTTATGGTTAGGTTTACGGTACAGGTTAGGGTTAGGGTTAGGTTTAGGGTTAGAGTTAGGGTTAGATTTAGGGTTAGGGTTCGGATAAGGGTTAGGATTAGGTTTAGGGGGACGTTAGGCTTATGGTTCAGGTACGGTTACGGTTAGGGTTAGGGTTCGGTTTAGGGTTAGGGTATGGTTTAGTCTTAGGGTTAGGGTTAGGTTTAGGGTTAGGGATAGGGTTAGGGTACGGGTAGGGGTTACGCTTTGGGTTAGGGTTAGGGTTAGGTTTAGGGTTACGGTATGGGTTAGGGTTAGGGTTGGTATTAGGGTTCGGATAAGGTTTAGGGTTAGGGTAAGTTTTAGGGTACTGATAAGGGTTACGGTTAGGGTTAGGATTAAGATTAGGGTTAGGGTTAGGTTTATGGTACGGGTTAGGGTTATGTTTAGTGTTAGGGTTAGGGTTAGGGTTCGGGTAAGATTTAAGTTTAGGGTCAGGGTTAGAGTATTTGTAATCGTTATGGTTAGGGTTAGTTTTAGGGTTAGGGTTAGAGTTAGAGTACGGGTAAGGTTTACAGTTAGTTTTAGGGTTTGATTTAGGGTTAGGGTACGGTTTAGCCTTAGGGTTAGGATTAGTGTTAGTTTTAGGTTTAGGGTTAGGTTTAGGGTACGGGTAAGTGTTATGGTTAGGTTTAGGGTTAGGGTTAGGGTTACGGAACGGGTTAGGATTAGGGTTAAGTTTAGGTTTTGGGTTAGGGGACGGGTAAGGGCTATGGTTAGTGTTAGGGTTAGGGTTAGTGTTAGAGCAGGTTTAGGGTACGGGTAAGGGTTACGGTTAGGGTTAGGGTTAGTGTTCGTGTACGAGTAAGGGTTACGGAAAGGTTTAGAGTTAGGGTTAGGTTTAGGGTTAGGGTTAGGGTTACTGTATGGGTTAGGATTAGGGTTAGGGTTAGTGTTAGGGTTACAGAACTGGTTACGGTTAGGTTTAGTTTTATGGTTAGGGTTAGGGTTAGGGTAAGTGTTAGGTTTAGTGTTAGGATTAGGGTACGGGTAAGGTTTACCCTTAGGTTTACGGTTACGTTTAGGGTATGGGTAAGGGTTGCGGTTAGCGTTAGGGTTAGGTTTAGGGGTAGGGTTGGGGTTAGGTTAGGTTATGGTACGGTTTAGGGTTAGGATTAGGGTTAGGATTATGGTGCGGGTTAGGGTTAGGGTTAGGTTTAGGGTACGGGTAAGGGTTATGGTGAGGGTTAGGGTTAGGATTAGTGTTAGGGTACGGGTAGGTTTACGGTACGGGTTAGGGTTATGCTTAGGGTTCGGGTAAGGTTTAGTGTTAGGGTTACGGTTAGGGTACGGGTAAGGGTTACGGTATGGAATAGTGTTAGGGTTATGTTTAGCGTTTGGGTAAGTGTTAGGGTTAGGTTTAGGGTAGGGTTAGGGTACGGATAAGGGTTACCATTCCGGTTAGGGTTAGGGTTAGGTTTAGGGTACGGGTACGTGTTACGGTTAGGGTTAGGGTTAGGATTAGGGTTACGGTATGGGTTAGGGTTAGGGCTTAGGTTTAGGGTACGGGTTAGGGTTAGGTTTAGGTTTAGTGTTAGGTTACGGGTAGCGTTACAGTTACGGTTAGGGATAGGGTTAGGGTTAGTTTTAGGGTTAGCGTAAGGGTAAGTGTTAGGGTTAGGGTAAGTGTTAAGGTTAGGTTTAGGGTTAGGGTACGGGTAGGTTTACGGTTAGGGTTAGGGTTAGTGTTACTGTATGGGTTACGGTTAGGTTTAGGGTTAGGTTTAAGTTAGGTTAAGTGTTAGGATTTGGGTTAGGGTTAGGGTTAGGTTACGGTTCGAGTTAGTGTTAGAGTTAGGGTGAGGGTAGGGTTAGGGTTAGGGTAAGGGTGAGGGTTAGTGTTACGGTTCGGTTAAGGTTGCGGATTAGGGTTAGGGTATGGGTAAGGGTTTCAGTTAGATTTAGGGTTAGGGTTAGAGTTAGGGTACGGGAAAGTTTTACCGTGTGAGTTAGTGTTAGGATTAGTGTTTAGGTTAGGGTACGGGTCATGGTTATGGTTTGGGTCAGGGTTAGGCTTAGGCTCAGGGTTAGGGTAAGGGTTAGGTTTAGGGTGAGGGTTAGGTTTAGGGTATTGGCAAGGGTTACGGTTAGGGTTAGTGTTAGGCTTAGGGTGAGTGTTAGAGTTACGGTACGGGTAGGGATAGGGTTAGGGATAGGTTTCGGTTAAGTGTTAGGGTTAGGGTGAGGGTTAGGGTTAGTGTATGGGTAAGGGTTACGGTAGGGTTAGTGTTAGTTTTAGGGTGAGTGTCAGAGATACGGTACGGGTTAGGGATAGGGTTAAGGATAGGGTTCGGTTAAGTGTTAGGGTTAGGGTGAGGTTTAGGGTTAGGGTATGGGTAAGGGTTATGGTTAGGGTTAGTTTTAGGGTTAGGGTTATTGTTAGGGTAACGGTACGGTATAGGGTTACAGTTAGGGTTGAGGTTGGGGTAAGGGTTAGGGTTAGTGTTAGGGTTATTGTACGGGTAAGAGTTATGGTTAGGTTTAGGGTTAGGGTTAGTGTTAGGGTTAGGTTTAGGGTAAGGTTTCAGGTAATGGTACGGGTTAGGATTAGGGTACAGGTAAGGGTTACGGTTAGGGTTAGGGTTACTGTTACCGTTACAGTACGGGTTAGGGTTAGGGTTAGGTTTAGGTTTCGGGTAAGGGTTAGCTTAGGGTTCAGGTTAGGGTTCGGGTTAGTGTACGGTAATGTTTGCAGTTACTTTTAGGGTTAGCGTTAGGGCTATGGTTAGGGTATGTGTAAGTGTTACGCTTTGTGTTAGTGTTAAGTTTAGGGTTAGGGTTAGGGTTAGGGTTAGGGTTAGGTTACGGGTAAGGGTTACGGTTAGTGTTAGGTTAGGGTTATGGTTAGGGTTACGGTACAGGATAGGGTTAGGGTTAGGTTTAGGGTTCAGGTTCGGATAATGGTTACGTTTAGGGTTAGGATTAGGATACTTGTAAAGGTTACGGTGAGGGTTAGAGTTAGGGTTAGGGTTATGGTACGGGTTAGGGTTAGGGTTCAGGTAAGGGTTAGAGTTATGATTAGGGTACGGGTAAGGGTTACATTTAGGGTTAGGGTTAGGGTTACCGTTACGGTACGGGTTAGGGTTACGGTTAGGTTTAGGGTTCGGGTAAGGTTTAGGGTTAGGTTTAGGGTTCGGGTTAGGGTACGGGTAAGGTTTGCGTTTAGCTTTAGCGTTAGTGTTAGGGTTAGGGTTAGGGTACGTGTAAGTGTTACGGTTACTGTTAGGGTTAGGTTTAGGGTTAGGTTTAGGGTTAGGGTTAGGGTACGGGTAAGGGTTATGGTTAGTGTTAGGGTTAAGGTTATGGTTAGTGTTACGGTACAGGATAGGTTTAGGAATAGCGTTAGGGTTCGGGTTCGGTAAGGGTTACGTTTAGGGTTAGGATTAGGGTACGGTTAAAGGTTATGGTTATGGTTAGGGTTAGGGTTAGGGATCGGGTTAGGGTTCGGGGTAGGTTTAAGGTTAGGCTTACGGTACGGGTTAGGGTAAGGGTTAGGGTTAGCATTAGGGTTAGGTTACGTGTAAGGGTTCAGGTTAGGTTTAGGGTTGGGGTTAGGGTACGGGTAAGGGTTACGGTTAGGGTTAGGTTTAGATTATGGTACGGGTTAGGGTCAGGGTTAGTTTAAGGGTTCGGATAAGGGTTACGGATAGGGTCAGGTTTAGGGTACGGGTACATGTTACGGTGAGGGTTATGGTTAAGTTTAGGGTTAGGGTTAGTGTTATGGTATGGGTTAGGGTTATGTTTAGGGTTAGGGTTAGGGTTAGGATTAGGGTAAGGTTTACGTTAGCGGTAGGGTTAGGGTTAGACTTAGGGTTAGAGTCAGGGTACGGTTAAGGGTTACGGTACGGGTTAAGGTTAGGTTTAGGCTTAGGGTTAGGGTTAGGGTCGGGTAATGGTTAGGGTTAGGGTTATGGTTAGGGTACGGTAAGTGTTACGGTTAGGGTTAGGGTTAGTGTTAAGTTATGGGTAAGAGTTATGGTTCGTTAGGATTAGTATTAGGGTTTGGGTTAGGGTTAGGATTACGGATCGGGTTAGGTTTAGGGTGAGGGTAGGGTTCAGGTAAGCGTTAGGGTTAGGGTTAGGGTTAGTGTTAGAGTTATGATACGGGTTAGGGTTAGTGTCAGCGTTATGGTTAGGGTTACAGAACGGTTAGGTTTAGGGTTAGCGTTAGGGTTACGGTATGAGTTAGGGTTAGGCTTAGGGTTAGGTTACGTGTAAGGGTTACGGTTAAGCTTAGGTTTGGTGTTAGGGTACGGGTACGGGTTACGGTTAGGGTTAGGCTTAGGTTTAGGGTTATGGTACGGGTTAGGGTTAGGTTTAGGGTTCGTATAAGGATTAGGTTTAGGGTCAGGTTTAGGGTACGGGTAAGGGTTACGTTTAGGTTTAGGGTTTGGTTTAGGGTTAGGGTACGGTTTAGGCTTAGGTTTATGTTTAGTGTTAATTTCAGGTTTAGGGTTATGGTTAGAGTATGGGTTAGGTTTACGGTTAGGGTTACGGTTAGGGTTAGGGTTACGGTACGGGTTAGGATAAAGGTTAGAGTGTGGTTCGGGGTAGGGTACGGTTAAGGGCTACGGTTAGGATTAGTGTTAGGATTAGGTGTAGGGATAGGGTAACGGTACGGGTTCGGGTTAGGTTTAGGTTTAGGTTTCAGTTAAAGGTTAGGAATAGTGTTAGGGTTAGGGTACGGTAAGTGTTACGGTTCGGGTTAGTTTTAGGTTCAGTGTTAGGGTTAGGGTTAGGTTTAGGGTTATGGTTCGGGTAAGGGTTAGGTTTAGTGTTACATTTAGGGTGAGGGTTAGGGTTAGTGTACGGGTCAGGGTTACGGTTATTAGGTTAAGGTTTATGGTTGGGGTTATGGTACAGGATAGGGTTCGGGTTAGGTTTAGGGTTATGGTTAGGGTTCGGGTAAGGTTTAAGGTTAAGGTTAGGGTACGGGTAAAAGTTACGGTTAGGGTTCATGTTAGGGTTCGTGTTAGGGTACGGGTCAGGGTTACGGTTAGGTTTAGGGTTAGTGTTAGGGTTACGGTTACGGTACAGGTTAGCTTTAGGGTTAGGGTTAGGGTTAGGGTTAGGGTTAGGGTTAGGGTTACGTTACGGGTTACGGTTAGGGTTAGGGTTAGGATTAGGGTTAGGGTTACGGTTAGGATTACGGTTTGGGTTAGGGTAAGGGTTAGGGTTAGGGTTATGTTCTGGGTTATGGTTAGGGTTAAGTTTAGGGTTATGTTTAGGATTACGGTACGGGTTAGGGTTAGGTTTAGGGTTAGGGTAAGTGTTATGGTTAGGGTTAGGTTTACTGGACGGATTAGGGTTAGGGTTACGGTTCGGATAAGGGTTAGGGTTAGGGTACGGGTAAGGGTTACTGTTACAGTTAGGGTTAGGGTTAGGGTTAGGGTTAGGGTTAGGTTGAGGGTTATGGTACGCGTTAGGGTTATGTTTAGCTTTAGGGTTAGGTTACGGTTCGGGTAAGTGTTAAGGTTAGGGTTACGGTTAGGGTACGGATAAGGGTTACGGTTAGGTTTACGGTTCGGTTTAGGGTTAGGGTTAGGGTACGGGAAAGGTTACAATTAGGGTAAGTGTTAAGGTTACGGTACGGGTTAGCATTAGGGTTAGGTTTAGGGTTCGGGTAAGGGTTAGGTTTAGGGTTAAAGTTAGGGTTATGGTTAGTGTACGGGTAAGGGTTAAGGTTAGGGTTAGGGTTAGCTTTATGGTGAGGGTACAGTTTAGTCTTAGGGTTAGGTTTAGGGTTAGTGTTAGGGTACAGGTAATGGTTACAGTTAGGGTTAGTTTAGGGTTACAGCACGGGTTAGGTTTAGGATTAGTTTTAGGGATCGGGTAAGGTTTAGGGTTAGGGTTAGGGTTAGGGTACGGGTAAGGGTTGCGGATAGGGTTAGGGTTAGGGTAAGGGTTACGGTTAGGATTAGGGTTAAGTTATGGTATGGGTTAGGGATAGGGTTAGGGTTAGGGTAAGGTTTAGGGTAAGGGTTTTGATTTGGTTTAGGCTTAGGTTTCGGGTAGGGGTAAGTGTTATGGTTAGGTTTAGGGTTGGGGTTTTCTTTAGGATTAGGTTACGGTTAAGGCTTACGGTTAGGGTTAGGGTTAGTGTTAGGGTTACGGTATGGGTTAGGGTTAGGGTTAGAGGTCGGGTAAGGGTTAGGGATAGGGCTAGGGTTAAGTCTAGGGTAAGGGTACGGGTAAGGGTTACGGTAAGTGTTGGGGTTAGATATAGGGTTACGGTACACGTTAGGGTTAGGGTTAGGTTTTAGGGTTTCGGTAGGGATTAGGGTTAGGTTTAGGGTTCGGGTAAGGGTTAAGGTTAGGATTAGGGTACGATAAGGTTTACAGTTAGGGTTAGGGTTAGGGTTAGAGTTAGGGTTAGGGTACGGGTAAGGGTTAAGTTAGGGTTAGGGTTAGCGGTAGGGTTAGGGTAATAGTACGTGTTACGGTTAGGTTTAGTGTTCATGTAAGGGTTAGGGTAAGGGTTATAGTTAGGGAATGGGTAAGAGTTACGTTTCGGGTTAGGGTGACGGTTACATTTAGGGTTACGTTAAGGGTTACGTTTAGGATTACAGTTAGGGTTACGGTACAGGTTAGGGTTAGGTCTAGGTTTAGGGTTATGGTACAGATTAGGGTTAGGGTTAGGGTTATGGTACAGGTATGGGTTACGGTACGGGTTAGTGTTAGGGTTTGTTTTAGCGTTTGGGTATGTGTTAGGGTTAGGTTTAGGGTAGGGTTAGGGTACGGATAAGGGTTACAGTTAGGGTTGGGTTAGGGTAAGGGTTAGGTTACCCTTACCTACCCTTAGGGTTAGGGTTAGTGTTTAGGGTATGGGCAAGTGTTACAGTTAGGTTTAGCTAACCATTTATGGTTAGGGTTAAGTTACGGGTAAGAGTACGGTTAGGTTTAGGGTTAGGATTACGGTTCGGGTTAGGGTTAGGGTTCGGGTAACTGTTAAGTTTAGGGTTAGGATTAGGGTACGGTAAGGGTTACGGGTAGGGTTAGGTTTAGGGTTAGGTTGAGGGTTACCTTACAGTTTAGGGTAGGGTTAGGTTTAGTGTTAGGGTTAGGGTTTTGGTACCGGGTAAGGGTTAGGGTTAGGGTAAGAGTAAGTGTTAGGGTTAGGGTGAAGGTACGGGTAAGGGTACGGTAAGGTTAGGGTTAGAGTTAGGGTTAGGGTATGGGTAACAGTTACAGTAAGGCTTAGGGTGAGGGTGAGGGTGAGGGTACGGGTAAGGGTTACGGTTAGGATCAGGGTTAGGTTTAGGTTTAGGGTTACGGTACGGGTTAAGGTTAGGGTTAGGGTTAGGTTTATGGTGCGGGTAGGTTTAGATTTAGGGTTCGAGTTAGGGTTAGGGTATGGGTAAGGGTTATGTTTAGTGTTAGGGTTAGGGTTTGGGTTAAGGTACATGTAAGGGTTATGGTTCGGGTTAGGGTGAGTGTTAGGGTTAGGGTACGGGTAAGGGTTAAGGTTAGGGTTAGGGTTACGGTTACTGTTTGGGTTCGGGTA
This sequence comes from Otocyon megalotis megalotis, assembly GCA_017311455.1. NCBI lineage: Eukaryota > Metazoa > Chordata > Mammalia > Carnivora > Canidae > Otocyon > Otocyon megalotis. The sequence continues at coordinate 514 of JAEUCK010000217.1, read as the reverse complement.
AGGGTTATGGTTATGGTTAGGGTTAGGGTTATGGTACGGGTTAGGGTTAGGTTTAGGGTTAGGTTTCGGGTAATTGTTAGGGTTAGTGCTAGGGTTAGCGTTAAGGTACGGTAAGGATTATGGTTAGGATTAGTGTTAGGTTTAGGGTTAGGGTTACAGTACTGGTTCGGGTTCGGGTAAGGTTTAGGGTTAGGGTCTGGGAAGGCTTAGGGTTAGGGTTAGGGTTACGGTATGGGTTAGGGTTAGGTTTAGGATCAGGATTAGGTTAGAGTTAAGGTTAGGATTACGGTTCAGGTTAGGGTAAGTATTAGGGTTAGATTATGGAACGCGTTATGGTTATGGTTAGGGTTACGGTACGGGTTAGGGTTAGGGTTAGGGTTAGGGTTAGTTACGTGTAAGGGTTACGATAAGGGTTAGGGTTAGGGTTACGGTACGGGTTGGGGTTAGGGTTCGGATAAGGGTTAGGTTTAGGGTTAGTTTTAGGGTTAGGGTACGGGTATTGTTACGGTTAGTG